>JAWPHD010007987.1:0-121020 GCA_037043455.1 Cyrtodaria siliqua | reverse complement strand
TACATTTCGGCTGAAACTTGAAGGGAACTGTAAATTAAACATGTTCTCAAATTCTTATTTATTGGAAGTAGACACGAGATTCACGAGGTCAAAGTCAGGGCTTTTCCTAGGAGTGCAAAGGGGTCGAATAACGGCCCCTTTCCAGTTATAGAAATCATTCTCCCCACTCACCAACAATTTAAATAAAAAGTTCCCAATCCAGCGAAAAAAAATAAATAAATAAAATAAAATAATAATAATAATATTTGTACATACATTTTCTCTAGTGTGGATTTCTTCACACACTCATTTCAATAACTAATTGTTGTAACCACTCTAAAACGTGCAAATCACTATTAAATGATAATTGTGCATAATGTACTAATTTCCAAATGTTTGCAAATACAAAACGCCTAGGAAAAGACCTGGAAGTAGTGTCTCCTCCCCACCCACACACTGTTCAGCTGATTCTGACTCAACGTTATGTGAAATGATCATATAACTATAGAATTGAACAATTCTAACCTATAGAAAAAAAATCCTACCTAACAATTTTATTTCATTTTCTCATGGGTGGGTTTGTAAAATGATTAACAAATAAATGTTGGCCACAATTAGAAATGTTTATGAAATGAGGCTCATTTAATGGGGTCCATATGGCACATGAATGTTTTTTTTTGCCTCATGTGGCATATAGCGGGAAAAAAGTGTCTATATGGAAAGATATATATTGTCTAGTTGGAAAAAATAGGAAATATTAAAAAAAAAAGAATTAATTGCATCAGGATTGGTAATGTTGGTGAATTGATCAAAGACATAATTATGTATAAAACTGTTTACAAGATCTGTATAGATGCTACACACTGGGTTGAACATGAGGTCATATACAGACAATAATGGTTTAGTCCATATTACTTTTCAACAGTTCAATATACTACACATACAACACAGAAGTACATACCAGATGCTCGTCTTTAAAGGGACACAGGGCAATATTGATTTTTGTAAATACTCATGGTGTCTTACCTCAATGAATTTCGTTACACATCTCCAATAACTCTTGAATTTCATTTCGGCAGAGTTATGCCCTTTTTCAAAACAAAACATGGTTCGTAGGTAAGTTATGTGGAAAGAAAGCATGGCATTGCATTTGAGGTGACTAGGGTTAAGATCAAGGTCACTGTTACTAAAATAGAAAATTAGTTTCAGATTATAACTTCAGTTCGAAATGTGACCAAACTTGCTATGTAGTAAGCTTATCTGGAAAGGAAGCTTTGGAATGCATCTAAGGTCACTGGGTCAAGGTCGATGTTACTTCAAAAGGAAAATGGTTTCCGGAAAGTCAATCCAGTTAGGAGTGATATATTGACTTGATGTGTAGATAATGTTATATGGAAAGAAATATTTGGATGAAACTTTGTAGGTAACTTACGGAAAATCTAGATTTCGTGGAATTTCATAGTTTTTGTTCCTTGAAACATAATTATTGTTTCCACTTATCAACAGACTCCACGTATTGTTAAACGAATCCGGGAGATGGGCATCAGCCCTGAAATACCCACCCACAAAAGGAAGAGAAAACCATCATGGAAGTCGATTGCAAAGTATTTAAAAAGTAAGCAGATTCCTTGCACCGTATCGCAGCCTGATGCGAAGCAAATCTGCTAAAGCGGCATGTTTTAAATTATGTTACAATGAGGTGCAGACAAGAAGCTGCAAGCTACAATAAGTAGGTGTTTTTTGGGAGGGGGTGGGGGGTGGGGGGTGGGGCATGAAAATGACAATTGACGATATAAGTAGTTTTGGGTGGTGGGGGGGGGGGCGCAGTGATGGAGGATTGTACGAAGATGATGCCTGTCATGTGTGCCTCTGTGGTCGGACTGAGACAACAAAAATGAACCAGAAAAGATAACTGTAGATGTGAGTATTTATGAATTGATAGGCGTACTACTAAAAAGGTCCTGGTAAAACAGTTGGTCAGGTACATGAAACGTAGCTTTTTTCTTTTCTTCATGTGTAGGAGAGCATATGTACATATATAATATAGAATGACACAAATATAGAATAATTATACAGATGATAACGCTTTAGGATACAAAGCCACAAGAAAAAATCAACTAGAGCTTATTTTCAGAAAATATGAGATATATGCTATTCTAGTCGTGTTACACTTAAGTAAATATACACGTATTACAAAGAATACACTTGTAGATGCAGAAGGCCTCACGCTCATACAGATACAGACCATGCCTGTCATGTTGGACACAACATTGAGACAGTGGGCTTCAAGTTACCCACACTTATACATATATACATACCATAGCTGCCAGTCCTGTCAGGTTGTATGTAACCACACACCCACGTATTGCGGGAACATAGAGTCAAAATGCTTCAAGTAGCTCATACTCGTACACATATAGGCCATACATGTCAATTTACATGTAAGTATATATATGGATGGTAGAATTTTTAAAACTTAAAAAGTAAATAAAATTCACACAAAATGTGATTTGGAAACATAACCTGAAACACATATTTTTCCCCATTTAATTTTATGTAGCAGGTATTGAAAAAATGTGACCCGACCGGGCCTCGAACCAAGGGACTTTGGCTTATCATGCCAACATTCTACCAACTGAGATATAGCACATTATGATGATGGATTACACTGTATACATTTGTTTCCTCCTACGTCATCGGTGGTGCCTGCAGGAAGGGGCATCAAATACACTAATATTTCAATTACAGTGTACTTTTTTCATACTTTTGCACATTAATTGATATAATAGTCGTATGTGAAAGAGATACACAGCATGTCAAATAATGTATTATTTAAAACTCCGACGTCTTCCATGGGGTTGGTGTTGGAGGGGGTGGTTGGTGGGTGGAGGGTAACAGGGTGTCATTTGTTTAATTATGTCTCAAATAAACATTTTGATGAAGGGATTACAGTGTATACTAATATATAGAGAGAGGTAAATTCGGTCAAATATCTATTTTTCTTTCCCAATAAAATGTAATGATTTTTGTAATATCAGTATAATTTGCCCCAGGGTCACCATGGTACTCTGAGATTGGGGTTAAAGGGCAAAATACACCCAAAACATATTTTATTCATTTACAATGTCATATGTGTATACAGAAAAGCATAAATAATATACTGAAAGGAAAAAGAAACGCAGGGTGCGTATTTCCGCTATATATTGTATGTTTAATATGCTACTGCTAATCGAATGGTACAGGGCGACATTAGGCCTGTCCTTTTAGAAAGAAGGTTTAAACAGCACTGAACACACCAATGGTTACTCCTTTAAAGTTTCATTATCGTCAGAATGCGCATTTGGCTCAAGCAGGTGAGCAAACTTAGGCTTTAAATATTGCAATCACTTAACATTAAATACAGTACTGAACTGGCTCAATTTTTCAAAGAGGAACTTCAGCATTTATGAATTTCTTGTTACAACGTGTACTGTGATTAAAACGTCTACAACATCACAGTTGTGTCCTTTCTCTAACTAACTGCACTTTTTTTTTACAAAACATCTTGGGATTTCCTTGGAATATATATGGAATTAAGTGTGCAGTATACGCAATATATAGCGGAAATACGCACCCTGCGTTTCTTTTTCCTTTCAGTATACTATTTCTGATCTAAGTATCATCAAACAACGATCAAAACTTGGCAAACATGATATGATGCAAAACTGTTTATGAGTTAAAGAAATAATCAATTTCTCCTGCAGTTATGATCGAATTTGAACAAACATTTCAAATGTTGTAGAGTTCATGACCTAAATCTGCATTAACATCATACAGGGAGTCATGACATCATCCTAGACGTCATGGCGTTATCAAATGTGAAGGGACGTCATATTAAAGTTAAAATTCATAAATACCATTTTCCGCTGATTTTACTTTTGTATTGGTAATACAATAAGAGTCGTTGTCTTTGTCAGGACTGACCGTTCTAACGTCATGGCGTCATCCAATTTAGACAGGTGGTGTTTGATCAGGTTCTGATCAAAATCTAGTTATTATTATTATTCCTCCTACACGCACTTTTCATAAAATTATTTCAGATTTTGCAAAACGGTACGTGGCATTCGGGACTTGTGCCCTGACCATTTTGATGTAATGACGTCATCAATGATGACCACCAGTAGCATGACGAAGAAAATATTATTATCACTATATCTCGTGCATTTATTATCGGATTTTAATAAAACTTTCGGATTGTAGAGTTTAGGATGTAGTTGTGCATTAATATAATATGGCATTAGGATGTCGTAAAATATGATGGCGGCCGGTGACCAGGTGACATCATATATTAAAAAGTAAAAACATAATACTTCTCTGATTGTATTTTCTAAGCAATTTAATTGTAATACAATACGAGACATTGTCTTTGTCAACACTGACGATTGTGACGTCATGACGTCATTCAATATGGTTACAAGTGATGACAAACGAACTATATTGTAACCGTTTTATCTCCTGAATTTATGATCGAATTTTGAAATTTGGTTGACCTAGATGTGCATTAACATCACATGGGGTCATGACGTCATAGTGACATTAATAGTGAAATATCGTTATCACTATATATCTCCTGCATTTATGATCGGATTTGACCGAATTTTCGCAGATTGTAGAGGTTAGGATGGAGTTGTGCATGAATATAAAAGGATGTCAAGACGTCATCAAATATGAAGTGACTTCATAAGTTAATTGTAATAAAATACCATTTTTCTCTGATTATACTTTTTAAACAATTTTATTTGTAATACTATAGTCACTGTCTTTGACAGCACAACCATTGTGACGTCATGAATACTATAGTCATTGTCTTTGACAGCACCAACCATTGTGACGTCATGACATCATCCAATTTGGAAAGCCCATGTCTAATCAGGTTCTGATAAAAATCATCTAGTTACTCCTTTACATCTAGACTCCTTTTGCTTTTTTATTTTTATTTTATTAGAACAATACCAGCACTGCCAATCAAGTAAGATGTCAATTGTTCCCTGACAATGATGTATCTGCTGGGAGTGGTCAAAGTGATGATGGAACTGATGATGGAAGTGATGGAAGAAGTGAACTGAGTGACATGAGTACTGTCTTATATTCTGATGATGAGATATTTGATTCCGAATACGAACCAGCAGTAGTTGTAATATTGGAACACACTTAGTTCAGGTTTCTTAGAGGTAATTGGTTTATGATTATAAATTGTTATGTTTATTCATTTAGTGTTAAGCTCGACTATTCGAAGAATAAGAGAGATTATTTAAATCACATCGGATAGGCGTCCCAACCTACATCTAGCTCTACATGTAAGCTGTGTTTAGAGGTCTATATCTTTTAAATTTCTTGTCCATTTCTTGTTCTTGCTCATCCAGATTTGACCATGAGCTTCCTTATAGCATTATCTTAAAGGGACACATGTCCCGTTAGTTTTTCTACCTACATTGCCTTGCAATTGTTCAATTATTAATATTAATCATAATACTAGTACAAAGCAAATTGTTTTTGCAAACTATTAACTGTTGATAATATTGCACCAATAATATATTTAAACCTATGGTAAAATAAGAACAAACGATGAAAACAGAAAGTGTTATTTAATTACATGCAAGCAGGTTTAAAGTCGAATTGATACTAGATAAATAACTGCAGATGCTAATTTCAATGCTTGATAAACACTTCACTCCATGTATCCCTTAAGGGCTGCATATGTAATTTTGGTTCCTATGCCCTCTGGGCTCCCATGGAATCCAAATTTAACGTGTCAGCTGTGTTTACAGGTCTATATCTCCTACATTTATTGTCCTAGCTCAACCCGATGTGGACCTTGGTTTCCTTGTTGTATTTCCTAGAGGGTTTTATTAGTCATTTTGTCTTCTTCTCTTCATATTCTGGGCTTCCATGGAATCACCACCCTCCAACACCCTTCCAGAAAACACTTTTAAAAAAGAAACAAATAATTCTGTTTTGTTTATTTATTTGTACACCTATAACTACATTGTACATGCTGCCCACCTAAATCCCAACTTCCCAACCTTGCATTATCAGGATGAGTTGGGGATGTAATTGCTATAATGGACAGGCTGCACCAGTATGTACCACAACAAGGACAGGACATATTTGTGGTACTTTGCCATGGAGATGGTCTGTCGGTTGAGCGGATGAGGGATGCTAAGGCTGCAAGGGCAGCATTAGAAACAACATCCGGGCGGATAGTGGGGCTAGAACCTGTACCACAGGAATTTCATAGGAAGTGCATTATAATGCAGGTTTATAATGACTTCTACTGAATACAAAATAAAACCATATTTTGAGTATTGTATTTTCAGTAATATTTGAAAAATGTAGTATGTTGTGCTCAAAAACATATTAGTTACCCCTTTTTTATAAAGACTGATTCAAACGTGGTTAGAATGTAAAGGATCATACAAGCTCCAGTATAAATCGAACTTTAATCATAATGTATATATTCATGAAAGCTCCAACACTGTCTCGAACATCCATGATCCGAGCATAAATGACTGAGTTTTAAATGTTGTTTTGCTTGCTAAATACAGGACGGACACAGTTGATGAAGTGGAGCTAGTGGTGCTGACCGTGGAACGTTGTTCCACATTTGGAATACCTTTAACCACCGTAATGTGACAAAAGCAGTCGGAACATCATTCAATGCAGTTAACGACTTACTGAAATTTACGACAGAGGGCTTGGCAGTTATTCTTGGAATGACGATCTGTCAACTAGACCTACCATCTGACAGTCCGTCTGATGTTTCGGACAACAGTTGGGAACAAAATACATATATTGAAAAGGTATTTATATTGGGAAATAGTGATAAAGAGATCATTGGAGTTTTATTAAACAGAATTTGTTATAAATCTGATTGTCATACAATTTCTTAATAATAATGAAAACAAGAAGGTTAAACTTATTATAGTCTAATAAACATATGTAAAAGTTGTGACATTGTGATTATGAAATGTGCACTTTGCACTTTTAATTACATGTAACTTGAAAGATGATCAAGTTGTGCAAAGACATTTTAGGATATTAATTATTAAACAAAATAATATTCTTAACTTTCCTGTTACGCCAAAAAATAAATACTGGGCTTCAGGCCAACCAAGCTACACTCCATTTTTTCTTTCTTTATATTGATACTGCACACAATTAATTCTGATTATCATGATAGCAGAAGGGTTTACAGGATTTTTAGCCCGATTGTGTAGCAAATCAAGGCTTATAGTTTGGCGATTTCCGTCTGTCGGTCCACACGTGACGTTTTGGTTAAAAGTTTTTTTTTCATCATTTCTCAAAAGCGAATTATCGGAAAGCTTTGGAGCTTGGCAAACATGTTCATTGTCATTACAATTTATATGACTAGAACCAAAACGCTGTCATGAATATGCCTTTAATTATTCCCCCCCACCCCTGAACATTTATTTGAAGAAGAAAAAAATGATAGAATTGAAGAACTAAATAAAATACACCATTTTATTTTGTGTCGCCCGCGTAGCATGGCAGATGCTTAGGAATCATTTTATCCGTCGTCCGTCACACTTTAAGTAGCAACCTAATCAGTCTGAAATAAACACACGGCAGGCGACACAAGTGTTCAGTGGACGACCCTTCTAGTTTAAAAATCTAAATTATGAATTAATGTAAAGGTAGCGGCTGAAGTTGTCCGGACTGTCTACCAGGAAATCTGTATGGTTGATGTCACATCTGTAATCGATGCAGCTGACGAAAAGGACAACATGTTATATGAGTATTGGGTGTGTAAAGAAGGTAGGACATGTATTTGTATTATTTGTTATTTGGATACTGGGTTCATATTTAATAGTAAATAATAATTGTCCTATTAATGCAATATTTCCATAAATGATGTCATCTGGATATAACTTTATAATTCTGGTATTTCCATGAACAAAATCAAATTTAAACATAAACAAAAAATAATGATTTTATGAAACTGTCAGGCATTATTTCTTTACGTTGAAACAACACTATGTCGGGATATTACATCGTGTATGAATTAATAAGCAATCTGTAGTCATTTGTCTTTTTACTGTTCTCTGTAAACATTACTGCTCTATGTAAACATTACTGTTCTCTGTTAACATTACTGTCCTCTAAATATTGTCATGTTTATTCCAGTATTACATTTGCCACAAACTGGATTCTGGGGAAGAAAGTGTTCGCTGTTCCCGGGGAAATATGTGTGTAGGAAACAAAGTATACTGAAGTGATTGAGAATACAACAGCCAGTTAAATAGATAGATGGTAATTGGTGTTATTAATTTTCTATAGAGGGTTAGTTGATTTCATAGAGGGTCACTAAAAATATATAGACTACAATTCCAATTCAAAGTTTAAATCAGTTTCAAATAGTTCTTTAAGGCATTAGTAACAAACACAATAAGTAAATTAATAATGTTTTAAACTGTACCGATCGTGACGTCAAATTGCGCGAACGTCTCAATGACGTTGACGCTCCATTAAAATGGGTTAAATATCGGTCTTTGCCTTAAAAAGGGAGCTCGATGCAATAAATCAGTTATTGGGTTTGTTACTGACCCCTACATAAATAAGTGGGGTCAGTCAGATATAAAAGTATTTCCTCAACTTAGACAGATCCAGAGATATTGTGCCCCATTAAATCCACAGATATTTTGTCCCATTAAATCCAGAGATATTTCGCTCCATTAAATCCAGGGATATAACGCCCAATTAGCTAGAAGTGTGTTTCTTCCAGGGAACACTTGTGTCGCCTGCCATGTGCTTATTTCAGCAAGGACCACCTGTCAAGTTTGAAGACATGGTGTGCATACTTTTTTTAACCAGTTTAAATTGTTAAAGTCTATAAAAAAAGGGACATAACTCTGCATTGGATAACTGATAAGAAAGAACTGTATAGAGTTGCATGACCATAGGTCACTATTTTGCTAAGTTAGGTTAACTAGGTTATGCGGTTTTCTGAGCCGTCTAATGGCAATTGCAAGCAGCTTTGCTTCGGAGCAGCAAGAACAACGGTCACACCTACATTCTTTGCAACTCTTAGTGCACTGGACTCGGTTTTTCATTTTTTCCAGTTCTGATATGCTCATGCCTGGAATGCTTAAGAAGCCCCACACGAAAGCACACACTTGAGTTCTTACACAGTTCAAGCAGACTGACATCTACAGTTCTTGGGTTTAGTGAATAAAGACATAGATACATAAAGTACTGCCCTACTTTCCCATCTCTGGAGCATCTCCCTATCTCCTGCCAGTATGAAAGTACTGAATGGCTTCAACACCAGTGTAGAATGTATCTGATGTCTGATACATCGACCCCAATTCCGAAGGCTATTGTTGCCACCAAACACCGTATTTTGCTGTTTAATTTCGGGAATTCAATGGTGACTCTGGTTTGGTCGACTGCTTCCGAAGATCTATGGTATCTACTATTCATTCGGTAGGATCTCTGTTTAGAGTAAGCCAAGCCATGCTGCCGCATGTGCACACAATATGGGCATAAATGCTGCCAGATTCTGCCTAAGTTCTGTAAAATAGTGTGTTTTTTTTTTTATAAATTATGGTCAACAGACACCAACAAATTGTTTACCCCTGTCATCTAATTTAACAAGTATGCCTATTTATGCCCCTTGTGCATATTGTGTTTGAAAAGTTTAATCTGTTATCTGTTTATCCACTTCTCATAATGGATGAAATATGTGTTTGGTATCAATGAATATCATGCATACTGCAAGTTCCAGAACTCTGCAACACATTTTGACAAAGTTTTGCCTTTTTTCCCTAGGCAAGAATACCTACAATATATTATACACTTTGGAGCATTACGTCCTTCTTTCTTCAAAAGTTAACCATACCAGTCAAATTCTGTTTCCATGTCTGCTGCTTTTTGAACATGCAGCAATAGGTTTTTGGTCTAGAAACATGCCATTTATAAATCTGATATATCCATAAAATAGGACAAACTATCACTTTTTATTATAATCTGTTATGTTCTTTATACATGCATTTATTATTTCTCAAAAACTGTGTAACATAAATATATTATTAGAAAGTATTAGCAAGATACTTTTACATTTTGCATTTGAGATTGCGATGAAGATCAATGACCAAGTATGTTTTTTTGGTAAAAGTACAACCGATGTTCATAGTAGTAGAACAATAGGACTAACAAAGCTTCTCTGTGCACACAATACATATTTGTTTCAATGTACCTGGCATGCTCAGTCATACTGGCTCAATATAACCAATCATACTTTGTCTCATAAAATCAGTTCAAAAATGCATGAGTTTACCTATCCGGAGTCAGTGCAACTGTTTCAACAACTTGATGGGACAACAGAAGTTTAAACAAAACATCTTCCATTATCTGTGGCTGTAAATATTGCAAATGTCACTGTACTCGCCAGACTTCGTAAAAGTGAAACCTCACTGTACTTTGGCTGGAAATCATCTCCCCTAAATTTATGAAATTAGTTTTTAAGCATATCTGTCTTAATAATAACTAATGATGTCAAAGAACATAATTTATCAGAATAGTATTTACATGCTCTTTTCTTTACATTTTAAAGCTGACATTGTAACCAGACATCATTTTGTTTAAAATAAAAAAGATAACACTTGCTAATAATTTCTGTAAAATAATAAACTCCCATTAAATTACCATTATATGATGCAGTCAGCTTCATCGAAGGCCAGCATGCATAATCTTTCTTTGTACGCCTAACTCCGTAGAATCTCTCTTCCGAGGTCGAACAGTATAGCTTCCAGAGAGGTGAATAATAGGCTTAAATTCGCTGCTTTGATATCTGTCAAAAGTAAACGATAAATAATAAATAACAGATACAGAAAATACTAAGTCGATGTCTTTATTAAACCAGATTTAGAAAACCAAGATAAGATCGAGGCTCGGTTGAATAAATGTTGGCATAGCATCACCGTGTTGTAGCTGAATGATGTTTGACCGAGTTATGGCCCATTTGAAGACTTTAATACAATAAAGTTGTCCAGACTAGTTCTCCTGAACCTCTGGCTGGAATTCAATGTATTTGCCAGGGATGGTCAGTACCAAGACTAGTTGCACTTATAATTGTCATGTTCCGGTTGAATAATTTTTGGCAGGGTTATGACCCATTAAAGGTTTTGATACCTAGTTGTGCATATCATCATCGTGTTCCAGTTAAATGATTTTTAGCTCTTTCCCCGGTGGGGGAGACATCTGTTTTTACAAAAAAGAAGCCTCTAGCTCTAATTTGGTATAGTTATTTAGCGTTATGGGTTGTTTATCTTTCTTGAAGTGTGGCATTTCAAGACATCAGAGCAATATCTTGAAGATTGCTGTATGGTGAGTGGCATTCAGCGAAGAATAAGCAATATTACATTTTAAAATGTGTACGGGTATAAAAACAGAATGAATCTACTTCACATAGATTTATTGTTTGTTTTGTTTTAGCTCCTCCGTTGTCGAGGAATTAAAGATGTTGTGTTGTAATCCTCGCCTCTCACAGCTACGGGTTCAAATCCATCTGGGAGGTCAACTTATACGTGAGTAAGTGTCGATTCTTACGGATGACTGGAGGTATACATGCAGTACTGGTTTTACCCAGTAATAAGTGTGTGGGCTGCCTCAACCACAAAACAATTTACCGACACACATAGTCTAAAATATGCTGAAAAACTACGTTAAACACCAAACAAACTAGTCCTTCTATACACTACATGCAAGAACTCCTTGCTTCCTCTCATTAGGACTACATAGGCAGGCACAGTTGATGTTTATCGATGTCCATGATTGAACTTTGTTCAACATCAAGCTCTAAAGAGGCGAGATGATCAAGCTTATTATTTTTTTTAGATGGATCTAACTGCAAAATGAAATATAAACTTGCTGCAGATTATGAGGTTATATTTGTTTTTCAGAATGTTTCTCCTTCTTTTTCTGTGATATTGCACATGTTGTTATGACACATATAACATGCCTATTTCTGTGACATAAGTGAATTGCGTTTCTGTGATATGAGTGAAATTGTTATTACCAAGTTAAAATATTATTTCTGTGATATTGATACATAAAGTTGTAATTACCAAGTTTGAATTACATTCTGTGATATTGATAAGTGCATTTCTGTTATATAAGAGAAGTTGTAATCAGCAAGTTTAAACTACATTTCTGTGATGTAAGTGAAGTTGTTATAACCAAGTTGATTTTTTGTGATATAAGTGAAATTGTAATTACTAAGTTTAAATAACAAGTTATGTGATATTAATAAAATTGTAATTAGAAAGGATAAATAATAAAGAGGATATTTGTTTGTTTAGAGTGATTTTAGGATTTATTTTCACCGAAAGTGAGAAAACTTATATTTTCACAAGCGCTTTAGCAAGAGTGAAAATATTTGAGTTTTCTCATTTCGAGATAAATATAAATCCTATATTCACGTCAAACCAACACATATTCTATTTATTATATACTAACAACATGGATGTTTATGCAGAACACATATAATCCGCCAAAATAATGACGTCAATAACGTCAACAACGTTAACAACGTCAACAGTTGCATGACGTCACATGTGAAATATAAAATATGAAAATATACGATTTTGTTTTAATCATCAAAGCCACTATTTCACTGGAAAGTATATATAAAAGTTGTAATTACCAAGTTTAAATTGCATTTCTATTATATTAGTGAAATTAGATATAAAAATCGAACAGGAAAAGTAGTATTCAAAGACGACAGTCAACCACAAACACACACATAAACAAAGAACAACTCCAAAGATGAATAAAAGGCCAAGTAAGACATCACAAACACAAAAGGGTTGACAATAGGGCTACCGCATTGGAAGGGTCAGTGTCAAAAAAGGCCGTTGGGGGTTTAAACAAGGTTCTAGGGTGCACCAATCCTCACACTTACCCTACTGTCATCCTAATAAAACGGTACAGTGTAAATAAAGACATCCCAGCCAACTATTCTCTAACCAAAAAGGCAGCATTAATGGGCAATATAAATAAAACACAAAAACGCTCCAGTACACTTCGCCGATTTTCTAATTGGCCACCCTATAAAATATGATATTATGCGATATATTTAATCAATAAATCTAATGTTTGGCTATTTTTATATTGTACACACTAATCTATCGATTTACAGAAAGAAAATACATATTCGTGCATAAAATCATCCATGCGGAACGGTAGGTACGAAATAGCCTTTGTGCTCGCGAATCTCGTGCAAAGCATGGTAGGTTGTCGTTTTTGGTATGAATGAATTCTCCATGGATTGTCTTTTATAAAAAACATTAAATATGGGGAGAATGAGCATGGCAGAACGCGCTCAAGCCGTCGGAATGATTCGTGCCGGCACCTCCATCAGACAAGTATGTTACGCTTAGTTATTAAATTCACACTATGTTTTATTATTTGTTATTAAGTGCAAAATACTAGCATAAACATGTATTAAGTCTATTAATTTAAGTGGATTTTATCTATTTTTTTAGTTTGCTCGACTTTTTAAAGTTGCAACATGTTGTTTTTCATTAAGTGCAAAATAATGACAGAAACATGTTTTTTTGCGATCAATCTAATTGATTTTATCATTTTTTTCAGGCTGCTCGGCTTTTCAATAGGCGACACTTTACTATTGAAACTCTTTGGGCAAAATTTCTACAAACAGGAAGTGTTGCAGATCTCCCACGACGCCCCAAGAGAAGAGTGACGACTCCCCTACAGGACATTTAAATTGTCAATGACCATTTACAGGATCGTTTCACCACGGCAGCGACGACGGCCCGTAATACGATGGGCAGACACAACCGCGCAATCCACCCACAGACAGTACGCAATCGCTTTAGGGCCGTCGGCTTACGGTGCCGTCGTCCCCTGCGGGTTCCGGTTCTTACCGCAAGGCACAGGCAGGCAAGATTGTTGTGGGCCAGGCGACATTTGCGATTTACAAGGGCGGACTGGGCCAATGTCTTATTTGTTGATGAGACACGCATTACACTACGCGGGAATGACAGACGTGCTCGAGTATATCGCCGTCGGGGTGAGCGGAACAATGAGAACTGTTTGGTAGAATGTGATAACTTCGGGGGCGGTTCCATCATGCTGTGGGCTGGAGTTTCCATGCACACGAAAACTCCAATTGTACCCATCCAAGGAAACCTGAACGCGATAAGGTATCAAAATGACGTCATTCGGCCGGTTCTTTTACCTCATATCCGTGCCAATCGCGGTATGATGTTGGCACAGGATAACGCACCATGTCACGTGGCCAGAGGCACACAAGCAATGCTTGCAGCAAACAACGTGCGAACACTCCAATGGCCTGCAAAAAGTCCGGATTTAAATCCGATCGAGCACGTATGGGACCTATTGAAGCGCAAGGTGCGCGCCCAGCCGCTGCAACCAAATATCAGGGAGCTCACGCATGTTGTCAATCAGATGTGGGCGGCCATTCAACAACGGTATCTTCACAGATACATAATATCTATGAGGGCAAGGTGTCGTGCCGTAATTGCCGCAGCAGGTGGACATACGAAGTATTAAAATGGAATTAAATACAAAGTGATAGGATTTTACAGTTTTTGTTTTAAGGGTGTCAATGTTAACCCTCTGTGTTAAGTCCCTTCCCGTGATCAAATTTTAATGATTTTTGTTGTACATATTAGGAATAAATTGTAATAAACTTATATTTGGTTGTTTGAATTTTTCTCCGAATACTTTTCTCAAAATGAGATAAAAACTAAGTGGCCAATTAGAAATTCGTCGAAGTGTATATATAAATACAAAACACAATAGCCCAGAAAGCCACAAAGAAGGTACTCAATGACTTGGCAGACGCCAGAGCAACAAGAGAACAAACCATTGATGGACAAGACAAGATTGCAGACAAACATCAAACGTCACCGTCCTTTTGGGCTTTAGGTAGACGTCATCATAGGGTCCGGTCATTGCACAATTAAAGAGGAAAGCATAATGGCGAACTGTAAATTGGTCCACAACCAAGCATGCACTGTGTTGCAAAATGATAGGGTCATAACTTCTTTCGATAAACCTTTTAACAAGTTTAACAAAGACAGTATGAAAGTGATCCTGACCAAGGATCTTACGAAGTTTGAAAATCACCTCACCATAAAAGTCAAGTTGTGATAGTCCTTGTCGCAGTAGAGTTCTTGAAAAGCCTTTATATTTGGAAGGAAGTTCAGGGTTACGATAATAAAACTGTGCAAGGTAACGGTAGCCCTGATGGAGTAGCTTTTTAGTTATAAAAAGATTACGAATATTAAAGTCCTCAGTTCGAGTACAAGCTCTAGAAAAACGAATAAGTTGAGACACATAGACCCCATCAGAAGTAGCTCGGGGAACATCCCCATCTAAATGGGAATAATCAACAATATCAAAATTAAAATCATCTCTCTTGTCATATATTTTGCTAATTATTTCACCATTTTCAGTTGAGAGATGTAAATCGAGAAAGGAAGCGTTAGTATCAGAAATATTAGCTTTGTTAAGTTGAAGTTCCTTAGGGTATATATTATCAACCATAGTATTGTCCACCATAGTGGAAAAGAAAGGGTTGTCAATGTTCAATATGTCATCCAGATACCGAGAGGTGTCATTAAAGGCTCCTGGTATCTGGTGAAAGACTCAACATGAAATTTCTTTCATAGCAATATAAAAACAAACCTGCGACAAGGGGGTGCACAGATTGTACCAAGAGGGATACCAACAATTTGTCTATAAATGGTATTTCCATACCTGACAAAAACATTATCTTATAGGAAGATTAGTGCTTCACAAACTTCTTGGCAAGTCCACATAGTGTAATTGTCTAAACTGCCGTTAGTAAAAACGATTTAATAGTATTACAGACCAAAAATGTAGTTTTTTCTCTAGGGAAAGTGTTTTGAATAAGAGTAATAAGCTTGTCTTTGATAAGATGATGTGGCAAGGTTGTATATAGTGTAGAGAAGTCATAAGTGCTTATAGATGAATGAATGATGTATGAATGAATGAATGAATGGTGTTTTACGGCACGTCGACACATAAATAGGTCATAGTGTGTGCAAAAACTGATGAAAGATGAATAAATGAAGTAGTAATTAAACTATATAAAGATACAATTATTTACAAATAAGGGATCATATGGTAGTAATATAAACTATATGTAAATCAACAAATGCCGGTCAAGAGGTATATAAACAAGTAAATATATATAAGAACATATTATGATGATTTATATAGTCTGATTTGTTTCAGGAAATCTAAAACAAGACTAAACAGTCTATAGTATCTAATAACTCTTTCATAGTATTAGTATTGTAGCACCTTTGACGCATAGGATCAGTCTACACATTCCAACATGATCTGTTTAAATTACCGTTAACGGTGCAAAGCATGGTATACATTCTGTTAATTGTTCACTTTGTAATAAATACGAATGAGTATAACGTGTATGCATATCCTGCACCGGCCTAGAACTTCTTCTTCTCGACGAATGGGTCTACTAGAAGAACGCCATTCACCGAGTAACGGTTCAATTGAATGGAGTTTATTGTTAACTGACAAATCCCAAGCGGCTTGCCAAGAGTATTTTCATTCGTACAGATCCCTTGTATAATACTGCTTCCATAGTTCAAAGCTACATACAACATGTTCTCCGACCCCATATTGACAAGGAGTCTGATCACGCCAGGCATTTTCTAAAACTACTATACATTAATAAAGGTATTGATTTCATTGACATGCCTAGTATTTTTCGAGATACTCATGTAGTTGATTCTATCACAAAATATTTCAAAAATTCCGAAAGTCCTGTAATTTGTTATAAGTATAAAAAGCCTATTAGAAATATTATTTTCAACTATAACAAAATAGTTTCTGACCTTGATATAGTACTTAATACTCATAAGGAATGTGAATGCAACACATCAACATTTTGCTATGCTCCAGCAGGTCATGTCATCACTTGTAATTTTGATATTGTTGATAAACGTATTCGGCTTTTGTTTTCGAAAGGTCCTAAATATAGATTACCTTCAACTATTGATGTTAATGCCTGTCGTGCCCAGATCGCCCACTCCATTGAAGAGTTTAGTATAAAATTGTGTCGTAGAGAACATGCGGACCCAAACTCGCTTTCTACTTGGAAAAAGTTAATTCTTAAAATTATAGATACACGTATTGCCTTTTATAATGCTAACCCCTCTTTACTTCCTCCGAGACCTAGGTTTTCCTTTCGTAATTTAAAATCGGGAATTCAGGAATTTCATAATAAATTTGCTTTAGTTCCTGCAGATAAAGCAGCTAATAATGTAATTATTGGTTGACGCCTAAATTATATCAATGTTTTATCTCTGGAACTCGGCAGCACCAAATCGTATACTCCAGTTAATTCTACTGAGGATGATGTTGTTTCCGCACATATCACTCGATGCACTACTTTCAAGTCTGGTGTAAACGATAAATAAAATAAACTGCCTACTATATACTGGATTCCTAAATTACAAAAAAATCCTTAGAAGGCTCGCTTTATATCGAATTATAGTGCCTGCACCACAACAAAGATCGCCAAACTGTTTACTTCTTGTCTTACTGCGGTTAAAGATCACGTTAAACTATATTGTGATAAACTTATGAAAACTCTGGGAATAATTTATTTTGGTCTATAAAAAATTCAGGAGACGTTCTTAATAAAATTTTCAATAAAGGTCAAGTTTCATCAATAAGCACTTATGACTTCTCTACACTATATACAATCTTACCACATCACCTTATTAAAGACAAGCTAAATTCTCTTATTCAAAAAACATTCGCTAGAGACAATACTACATTTTTGGCATGTAATAATATTAAAGCGTTTTTTACTAACGGCAGTTTAGACAATTATACTATGTGGACTTGCTATGAAGTCTGTGAAGCAATCATCTTCCTATTAGATGATATTTTCGTCAGGTATGGAATCACCGTTTATAGACAATGTGTTGGTATCCCTATGGGTACGAACTGTGCACCACTTGTTTTTATTTTGCTATGAAAGAGATTTCATGTTGAGTCTTTCACCAGATACCCAGGCAGATGTTATTGAAGCCTTTAATGACACCTCTCGGTATCTGGATGACATATTGAACATTGACAGCCCTGACAATATTTATCCTAAAGAACTTCAGTTTTACAAAGCTAATATATCTGATAATAACGCTTCTTTTCTCGATTTACATCTCTCAACTGAAATGATGAAATAATTAGCAAAATATATGACAAGAGAGATGATTTTAATTTTAATATTGTTGATTATTCCCATTTGGATGGGGATGTTCCCCGAGCAACTTCTGATGGGGTGTATGTGTCTCTATTCGTTTTTCAAGAGCTTGTACTCGAGTTGAGGACTTTAATATTCGTAATCTTTGTATAACTAAAAAATTACTCCATCAGGGTTACCGTTACCATAAACTTCGTAAAACCTTTGCAAAATTTTATTATCGTATCCCTGATCTTCTTTCCAAATATAAAAGTAATTTAAGGACTCTTCTGCGACAAAGACTAGCACAACCTGACTTCTATGGTGATGTGATCTATAAACTTCGTAAGACTCTTGGTCATGATCACTTTCATATTATCTTTGTTAAACTTGTTAAAACGTTTATCAAAAGAGGTTATGACCCTATCATTTTGCAACGTACTGCATGCTTGGTGGTGGACCCTTTTACAGTTCGCCACTATGCTTTCCTCTTTAATTGTTCGATGACCGGACAGGCTGTGGACCCTATGATGACGCCTACCTAAATCCCATTGGGACAGTGGCGTTTGATGTTTGTCTATGATCTTTCTTGTCGTGCCCTTAATGGTTTATTCTCTTGTTGCTCTGGCTTCTGCCAAGTCATTGAGTACCTTCATTGTGGCTTTCTAGGCTATTGTTTTTTTCTATTATATTTGCACGAGCATATTTGTGTTTTACTTATATTGCATATTGATTCTGCCTTGTTGGTTAGAGGTTAGATCATGGTGGGGATTTCTTTATTTACACTGTCCTGTTTTAATGGGATGACAATAGGGTAAGTGTGAGGTTTGGTGCAGCCTAGAACCGGTTTAAACCCCCAGTGGCCTACTTTGCCACTGACCGTTCCGCGGCGGTAGCCCTATTGTTAACCCTTTTGTGTTTGTGATGTCGTTTGCATTTATTTTACTTTTGCCTTCTTGTTTGTCTGTTTGCGTGTTTGTTTCTGTGTTTTGTGGTTGACTGTCCTCCTTGAATGCTACTTTCCCTGTCCGATCTTTTTATATTTCTTTTTACGAATGCTTATAGACGAAACTTGACGTTTATTGCAAATTGTATCAAGAACGTCTCGTGAATCATGTGAATAGACCAAAATAAATTAATCCCAGTAAGACAAGAAGTTAAAAATGAAGTTGTGATAAGCAAGTTTGAATAAAATGTATGTGATATATGAAGTTTATTATTTCGAAATGTTTAGAACTGAAATTATGCACATTTATATGTAATTTGTGTGTTTCCCTAAAATGAGTTGCGTAATATGTAAAATTATATATATGTATAAAAACATAAATCCGTGTTAACTATACTGGTTTTCTTTAGGTCTCACTATCACATATGTGTTCAAGGTTACACTCCATGTTGTTTAGAGTAAGCAGGAAGGCTTGTGTGTTTCTCCGCATTTCGAAGAATGTTTGATGGGAGTAAGCAGGAAGGCTTGTGCGTGTCTCCGCAATTCAAAGAATGTTTGAATGGCATATTGTGTTATGCCTGTCCGTCTGTGCGTGCCTTTTCAAAAATGTTGTTCGGACACTAACTTGGGTGATTGTTATCCAATTTTCTCCAAACTTATTCAAATTGTATATGGGCCCAATGTCTCGCCCAAGTTCGATATTCAGAGTTATGAACCATAGAATAGTAAAAAAAACAAGAAATTAATGTCCGAAAGACTATTTTCTTATTTATATGTGAAGTAATAGCGGGGCATTCGTGTCCTATTGACACATCAAGAACAATGTTTATTTTATTTTTTATTTGGGAGTGTGGGGGAGTCGGGGATGCAAACCCCTGTCCTTCCTCGAAATCTGTCAGTGGACACTTACTCTGTTACCATTGCTTTCTCATTATTTTATTATTATTTTTGTGTTTTTTTGTGGGGTGAGAGGGTTGTGTGTGTGTGTGTGTGTTTGTTGGTGTTGTTGTTGTGGTGGTGGTGGTGGTGGTGGGGTGGGGTAGGCTAATTAGATCTAATAAAAACAAATTGAAAATCTGTTTTAGATCTACGTCACTTTAGGAAACACTTTGCTGTTATTGTTTTTCTATTTTGGTCTTGACTGCATCTGAAAGTAAATCTACCTCATCCAGCAGAAGTGGGGCCAATGCATAGCATACACTTTTCCCGTAACCTGTTGGCAACACAGTAAACAGATGTCTTCTTTTACTATGTGTTGAACAGTAAGTAAGCTGTTCTTTTCTAAAATTAAACAATGAATGCTTTCTTTTAACTATTTAAAACGCACTTAAAATGTTATCTTCGTGAAAAAACTATAATTAAAAGACGCATCGGCTGCTGTCAAAGATGACCTTGTTTATTTGCATACCGTGACGTCATATTGTAAATAAAAACTTGCCTCTGTATTTGCGCATGCGTCGTTAATTCGAAGAACAATGGCGGATCTGTCAAAACAAATCGCGGGTGTGTAGCAGGTTATTTCCAGTGTAGCAACCGTACAATAGGTAAATACGAGTTATTACCTGGTTATGTTTGCTTCAAATCACCGGCGACGTGAAAATCAAATGAATTACAAGCAATACCTATCAAATTTAAATGATATATATTGCCTATAATTTCACCAGTTTCTGTATAGAACGGCATCATGGCCTCTAAAGAGCGAGTACCCCAAACGAATAAAAGCTCGAAAAGGCCATGGATATCAGGTCTAGATTAATAATAGTTAGTTCCCAAAAAACAAATTACGTAAAAGACGTAATGACAAAGTTAGGATCCGTAAAAGTCAAGAATTATGTTGCGTGATTAAGCTGTACTACCCAAGCGGTGAAGACTGGCTGTCGCTTCAGTTGGTTATAGTTTCTTTAATATTTGCAAACAGAATTAAAATAAAAAATCTGAAACTCGTAAAGTGTTATTAGTCTTGTTTTGAATAGCTCTAAACCACTGATATTGGTGATAGCCTAGACCGGCTGTCGTCTCAGTGGTTATAGTTCTATAATATTTGCAAACAGAATCAAAATAAAAAATCCTAAATTTGTTATCAGTCTTTTTATGAATAGCTCTGAGCCACTTATGTTTGAAGGCTATAATTCAACGGGGACTGAATGCAGACTATTTGAATTGATGATAGCTGGGGTTGTCTCGTGTAACGATAAATCTAATAACAGGGTTTTCTTCACTTCTTTTATTAGGTGACCTATCTACATATAAATAAGTATTTACAATAATGAATATCTAAATATGTATCATCCATCTAAGGATATATGTAATCAGTTACAATGTATGTAAATGAAAATATAACACTCTCTATAGATGGCGACTGTTCAAGATGGCGTAGAGCGAACGTGTCTCTAACATGCGGGAATTTATATTTCAAAAAGTTGAAGGTAATTCATACCCAGTCAGATCACTCGACCACATTGACGTAAACATGCATATGACAACAAAACATTGACTGACCCGACTTGCATGTATAAACAATGGATAAATACCGGACACTTATATTGCATTGAACAGGAGGTACTGGAACGCAAAACAACTTAACAAGAATCAGAAACATTTAATAACCAGTAAAAGTCATCTAAAACTGTCTACTATCTCGCCTCTCGCCGCTGCTGGATCAAACCCCTTATGGGAGCTCGAATTGTCAAGTGATAAAGTATCGATTCGTATGGATGGTTGGAGGTATACAGTGCTGGTTCTACCCAGGAAGAATGAGATGGCCCGCCCCTACCACAATAAAATATCGACCATCATATATGGTACAGCATGTGCTAAAAATGACGTTAAATACCATTCAAACAAATCAAACAAACAGGTGGCATCTTCGTGCATTTGCTTGTTCTATTGTCCGACTCGGCATTGTAAGTCAGGTCGCACGCATGTTAGTTATTCTGTAAAGGCCACATCAACGCTGTTATACGCACCATCAACAATGATTTTGTTCGAACATTATTAAGTAAAAGGCGTTTCCTATTTATTGTAAAAAACAAAAAATGTAGATATAAACATCGAACAGAAAATGTAGCATTAAAGGATCACACTCAACCAGAAACACACAGAGAATACAAACAACAATTACAAAGATGAAAAGAAAGGCATGATATGACATCACAAACATAAAAGGGTTAACAATTAGCCTACCGCCTTGGAACGGTCAGTGACAAAAATTGTCGCGGGGGGTTAAACCGGGTTCTAGTGTGTACCAAATCTTACTCTTACCCTAGTGTCATCCCAATAAACGGCACAGTGTAAATAAAGATATTCCCGCCAGGTAATAATCTCTAACAAACAAGGCAGCATTAATAGGCAATATAAGCAAAACACATAAATGATCATGGATATATATTACAAAAAAAGTCTAGAAAGCCACAAAGTAAGTACTCCGTGACTTGGCAGAAGCCAAAGCAACAAGAGAACACACCGTTAAAGGTACGACAAGACAAAATTTAAGAAAAACATCAAGCGCTACCGTCTTATAAGGATTGAGGTAGACGTCATCATAGAGCCCACAATCTGTGCGGTCATCGCACAATCAAAGAGTAAATCATAATGGCGATCTGTAAATGGGTCAACCACTAAGCATGCAGTGCATTGCGAAATGATAGTCATAACCCCTTTCGATAAACTTTTTAACATGTTTAATAATGATTGTATGACAGTGCTTATTACCAAGGATCTTACGAAGTTTGTAAATCACATCACCATGGAAGTCAGGTTGTGATAGTTCTTGTCACAGAAGAGGTCTTAAATTACTTTTATATTTTAATAGAAAACCAGGATTACGATAATGCAATTTTACAAAGGTTTTTCGAATAGTATGGTAACGGTAGACCTGCTTGAGTAGCTTTTTAGTTATACAGAAGACAAAGCTAACGTTGTTTTAGTTCATATCCGTTAAATGTTCTCATTTGCAAGAAACTGGCTCTCTACCGTGTAAAATGTTCTGTCTCTCGTTTATCTAACATATATCAATTTTCCGTTGGTAGTCCGTGAAAATCGTTTTTTAATTAATGTAAACTACAAACAGTTTATTTATTAGTTATGCCATGTTCATGCTCTTCCGTGTTGGGACACTTATTTATACAAAAGGCTCGATACTGTTTTGAATCCTCTGTCTCTAACATCTATCAATATTACGGTCATCCTATATAATAAATACCAGGAACGATTATTTCCACTTGCTTCATAAAAGCAGAAGTAGTTTTAAAACCCTGGTATTAAAGCCTAGTCAATTTAATATAATAAGATAAGCGCACACGAGTTCCCACCAAAATAATTGTCGATTTTACCCAGTGGATTTCGACGTAGGGTTGTGTCGCCGATATATTTATGCGTACTTCCTTATGAATTTGAGAATGCTTGTCCCTATCTATTTAGAAGTAGTGCACCATGTATTTGAATCTCAAATAACCCTTTTATTTTTGATTGGCAAGATAACAATATATTCGAGAGCACAGCTCGACTATTAATTTTATTCGAGAGAAACAAACAGATACTTGGTGAAACACATTTGCGTTTATGGTTGGAGGTAGGACGGTGATAACTGAGACGACATGCTTTAGGTACTTAAAGATATAGAAAATATTGTTAAATAGAATGTATGGGTTGGCAGTTTTTGTGATGTAACACAGATACATGTAATACATATTAAAATAAATTAGAGCTCCCCGACATACACCCAACTGGTTCTCACGCTTCTTTTATAAATAATCAATGATCAGATGATTTGCGTATATGTGCTTGAGGGGAGCGTGTGACAGGTGTGCGAATAAACAAAAATAACAACACGCATTACAAAAAGTAAAAATAGGCACTTACTACCCCTGGTCCTACCCAACTCCTCAGCTAAACAAAAACAAAAACAATTTGAATGATACACTCACTCTCCAGTTACTTACAACCCATCGGGGAGTGGGGATTGATGCATAGTTTTGCTGAGTTGAGACAATTAATTTACGAAATACAGGTACTTAAAGCAGATGACACGCGCACATTGATCTGCTTTTATTGCACATTTGAGGTGCCATTACATTTCGGGTTTCGTAGGAGTCTTACATTTACAGAATACCAAATCTGTTCTCAATCCCTCTAGAAAATACTATAAGGAAACCCTTGTATATATGACCTTTAAACACAGCCTACACGATAAATTCGATGTAAAACTGGTTAACGAGCTATCACGATTTGGATCCAATGGGAGTCCGGACATTACAGGAACCGACATTACGTATACAGCCCTGTAGATAATCATGTAATAAAGCTTATGACCATATTTCGTTGAGAGAGGACAATGAATTCAAGAGATATAAAGGTATCAGACAGGGTACTGTGAACAGAGACTTCTATTTTATTAGTTCCATCTCTCTTAGTGGACAAAACACTTTCCCTTAGCCTCGTCCGTCGGATGGGGACTTAATCCAGGCGGTCCTGTGTATCGGAGTATGTCTTCCGATGTGAAATGTAAGTCTGCTGATGCAATAATTTATTTTAAAACTGGCAGGAACTGTGTCAGAATATACTGACAAAAGACAGGGAGACTCCATGACTCCATGTTATCAGAAACTTGCCAGCTTCTTTACCAATTACTTTGTCTCAATGCTTTGCTGAAATCGGACCGCTGATATAGTGATTTGTTACATTCAGATTAACATGAAAGGTACTTGATTTCTCAGCGTATTTTACAGCATCGTAATACAATCATTATTTTATTCTTGTTCAGTAGATTAAAGGTTGAAATCAGTCATTTGAAAAGCAAGCACAACACTCAATGTTTCCTAGCTTTGGAGGTGCTGGTGTGGCCTAGTGGATATATAATATGATGGACTTGAAATAAAAGGACCCGTTTTTGAATTCTGTTTTCGGATTTCTGTGTTGATGAGTCGTTAAACAACATTCAATTTGACGCTCTGAGAGTGTCTTCAGATATATATAAGACTCATTGTTTAATCAATCCCGCCACTGAATACACTTTATTCTGGAACTGAGTTAAAACCCATTAATAACGTTTCTAGTTATTTGTCCTAGCTATCAGAAATGTCTATCTCACCATACAGACTTATTGGCACTTTCCCTGCATCATGGCAGACCAATCTTTTTCGATACTGAAAAGATGAACACACAAAAAACAAAAACATAATATACAGTTAGAATAATAATTTTTCTCTTTAAAGGGGTTACATCAGGCTTTTGCAAAACAAATCAAAATTTTAAAAATATCCCAATCACGATAACAATGCCATATCAATCAAAATATAGTTTTAGCACCGTGTTGGTTATGCCTTAAATCTGAATTCATCGTACATTTTGACCTAAATCGGACGTAAAATGCTCAAACCTGGTGCATAACATAGATTAGCACCTATTACTGTGCAAAATACATTTTCTTGTACTAAAGGATTCACGTTTTGCCTTATTCATTACGTTATGACACTATAGAATAGAAAATGTAATAATTTGTCAGTTTTAAGTCGGACTCCACGGAAAGCTGATGTACTCCCTTTAATACAAATAACTAGCACGTAATTTACTAATTGGCGGCGCGCCTTGAGCGCGCAGCCTATATTTGTATTTGCTTTTTGATGTGCATATGGAGGAGCACGTGATATATGGAGGAGCACGTGATTAAAAATGTTGGGGGTAAAAGACTGGCCAAAATGTTGTGGGTAAAAGACTGGCCATATGATCGTGTTGTTATATTGAAATTGCTGTATTGAAACTGGCGCTATGTCATAGGTCCATATATTAAGTAACTATTATAGCTACAACTTTGAAACTTTAAAAAGTTTTTCTACATCATAACATGACTCAGCATATCAGGTTTCATTACTCTGTGCTGCTTCCTGCAAACGTTATTCCCCTTTTTGAACTTAGTATATAGGTTAAGTTTTCCGTTAAGGTCCACAATTTAGCCAGTATATTTTGGAAAAAAATACGACTTATTGTCATCCCTTGATCGGCGTCTGCGTATTTGATTAAGTTTTATGTTAAGGTGCGCTTCTTATACTAACTATAACAGATACAGCTTTGAAACTTTGCTTGAGCATGCTATTTCCTGACGCAGGCCATGCAATACTGGTTTTCACCCAGGAAAATCTCATGATCAGCCCTAAGTGGCACACACCTTTGACAAAAATAAGTGTCAAACATTCAAAAAACAAACTGTATGATATCTTACCACTACAAACCACTTCTTCCGAATACATGTCCACCTACCCCAGCCATTTGTCATAGTACACATTTTACTGATCATATCAGCTTCTTTTTTCGATATTTTTTTTACTTAATTCAAACTACCTCAACATTATAAAAATCTTCATAACATTCTAGAAATATATATCATCAGCAATAAATGCAAACACTTAAGTATGTTTTGATATCTTTAAGTGTGTGCCTTTATTATCTAGTTACTATTGCTTACTGTTGCCATATAACTTTTTATACTTTTTAAAATATTTCTACATTTTTGTTGTTATATAATACAAATTTGCAAATAAATACACATGTTTGTTTCCTCCTTTTGAAAACATTATGCGCCGCCCTGATGCTTTGCATCAGTTTCTTCTTGTACATGTAAGTGGTGCAAACCGACTGATAATCAGTCAT
Source organism: Cyrtodaria siliqua (assembly GCA_037043455.1). NCBI lineage: Eukaryota > Metazoa > Mollusca > Bivalvia > Adapedonta > Hiatellidae > Cyrtodaria > Cyrtodaria siliqua. Next base: position 94,162 of record JAWPHD010007987.1, on the reverse strand, counting down.
GCCCATCAATATTTCATACCTAATACGGAGTATATTAGATTAATGAACCCAAATTGAGAAACAGTGTCTAATTAGTGGTAATTCCATCACTATCCTTGGGTCACTATCCTTGAAACAGAATCAATAAAGGTCGCCATACGAGAACATACCATGACAATTACAGGTTATATATGGAAATCTCAAACATCCTACTATTTCTCCGAGATATCATTGGATTCCTGACGCGTACTATATAGTGGAAAGAATATATATTTGACATTTATTACTACAGGATTATGTCAACTTCGGAATGCTCTGGACTCGGTAATTTCTTAAGTTTGTGAATTATGTTTATAAATTAATAAGAAGATAGTGCAACGGCCTCCCGTAACAATTCAAAGGGGCCCGCGTCTTGAAGGTTTGAAGATCATCATTAAAACTAATTCCTCAATTGATTAATCTATACTCAGTAAAAGAAGTGCACAACTATTCCAAAAGAAGTTTATATATGACAAAAGTAGCAGTGCAAGTTTTAAAATATACAAAATGTATGCATAACTAAAATAGTGATACCTGTGTATGAACATTTACCGCACTTCCTCGAAGTCAAAACCAAAATTGCTACATGCATGGATTTGAATGGGAAAACTCAAGATTACAGTCATTTTGTTAATTGCTGATTTTCTGGAATTTCTCCTGTATGTCAAATTGTTCACTTCTTCTCAAAGTTATGATGTTTACAGCAATGTAATGTAATGAGGTTGATTAAAACCGACAAATAGTTTTCTATGCTAAAAGGCTGACACATAAGCATAAATAAAATGGCAAGATATGACATAACAAACATAAAATGGTTGACAATAGGGCTACCGCCTTGAAACGGACCGTATCAAAAAAGTCGCTGGGAGTTTAAACCATGTTCTAGGGTGCACCAAACCTCACTCGGACCTTACTGTCATTCCAATAAAACGGGACAGGGTAAATAAAGATATCTTCGCCAGGTTATATTTTCTATTCTAATAAACCCGCACTATATAGCCTAGTTTAAAATATCTCGTTATATTGAACGATATATCACCGTAATTTTTGCAACGTAAGGAGATTGCGCAATGCGCATTGCGCAGTGTAACGTATGCAACGTTAGGAGAGTAAGCAAAGCAGTGCGAAAGATTTTAGATGCGTGCGTTATTTTCACATTTTAGGGATATTAGAATAGAAATAGAACATCGTTTACGGTGAATTATCTATAATATATCACGGTTTGTCGTTCAATTGTAAACAATAATTTCACGTGAAATTATTATTTAAAATTGAACTCCAAACCGTGATATATTAAACGATAATTCACAGTAAACGATGTTCTATTTCTTAAACAAACAGGCAGCTCGCTATAAGGCACTATAAGTTTACGCCCGATGTCGTTCAACATCTATGGTGAATTCAAATTTTAGACCTGACACAACTGGATACTAACACCATGCCTTGATTGATATGACATTTTTATTTAGATTTTTCAATAAAAAGCCTGGTACACCCCCATTAAACTATGATTTTTTTAATAATTGGATACCAATGTTAGCGGTGCGGGAATATCGTCTAGTTTGTTTAATACACAATACCAACAGTCCATATCCTAATATTTACGAGGTTTAATTACTGAATTAATGAAACTTAATTAACATTATATCAATGTTCACAGAATATTTTGTGTGCCTATTTGCATGTGGTTTATTGGTTTAACAACCTATTTATGATATGAATCTTCGATAGTAAACATCAGCAAACATTATTGTTAAATTGATTGTTTAGTTAGATTGAAATTACATACTCAATGGACAACTAAATATAATTAAAACCAGTCTAAATTGCAGTATTTGATACTTTCTAAATATTTCCTTTGTATATACTTTGTATATAGTTATTGCTAAACTCATACAACATAACTATTGGTGTTATTGATGCATATACAAATAAAACGATCGAGGGCGCTTACACTTTATCTCATGAAGCGTACCACGAAAGAGAGGTGTGTTAGAGTTTTTGTTTTGCTTGTTATCATTTTTAAAAGCACTGTACATGTATTTATATAATTGTATATATTTTTATAAATAGATAACGCTGTATTTTACCCAAAATAAGTATTTTACTGCTGTGTACCCTTTTACACAACCTTCGTGGCTTAGGGGCGGAATGTTAACCTTTCATACACAGGGTCGCCGAGTCAAATCAAACACTTCATAACAATGGTACCGCTAGTACTTTTGACATATTCAGTTTGTTTCTCCAAATGAAAAACAGAATGTACAAAAAGGATTGAAAAAAGAATATTAATGATTTCACATACGGACACATGCATGATGTTAAGGCATCGGATGCAGAAGCAGTCAGACTGAGTGCTGATGCGATAATCTTGAGGTAAATGTGAGAAAGGTTATTTATCACCTGGACTATTTCAGGACTGTTCAAATAATACGTGCACTTTTTCGATATCGCACTCATTTATTGACGTAAACTTTTAAGATTCATACATGTCGTAATCCAACGCATAAGAAATCAAATGATTTAAACAACAAATCTATCACATGTCTAGTTACGTTGCAATGAATGATATAATAGGGCTAGAGACCCAACTACGGAGCAGTCCAATATGTGACGTCTTTATTTTATAACTACATTTAGGGAATGGCAAAATAAAAGAAAAATCGTCGGCAAAAACACACAAAATCTACAATAGCATTGACACTGGTCTTCCAACATTACACTTATGAAATGTATTGCATATTCAACAAGGAGAACTATGATAGATATAAATTAGTAGACGAACACTTAATTGCTTTAAAGTTGAAATTGACGTCGTCAAAAAAAATCACGGAGCACTAAAAAGTTAATAGAATATTAAATAATATGAACTTCTAATAAAACAAAATCAAAAATACGAAAACATAAATTTCTTATAATCTTACATATTTTCTTCAAAAAATATATGTTAATAAATTAGGAATACCGATATATATTCAATAAACATGTCTTTTGGAATAACTTTGCTATTTGGACTCTAAATGTTGAATATGTATGCTAAACTCGATCGAATTTGAATGATCTCTTTCCGCAGCTGTGATGTACTTATAAAATGAGATTATCCAACAATGATGTAAAATATTTATTTAATGCAAACCATGAAAATACAAAAATCTATTTAAATAACAATTGCGTTTGTTATTTCTAGCATTTTTCATCATTTATAAATTTATGTTGTTGTTAGTTTTCAAGACGACGCCATATCACACAAATGACGTGCTCCTTTGCGGCTACAGTGGGGTTGTACAAACTCGTATTTCTTGAAATTTGTTTCAAATAATTTTTACTAATATGAAAGTGAATATATAAACCTTTATAGCCATATAATTTAATTGACTTGATTTATAAAAGTATAATAACGATTAAAATTGTCCACGTTATAATTTAACGGCCCTTGTATATACTGAACCAAACAGCTAACGCACCAGTAGACAATACTTTTAAAGGGAGTACATCAGGCTTTTCAAGGGGGTCTAGGGGTCCGACTTAAAATTGACAAATAATGATATTTTCTATTTTAAAGCGCCTAAACATTTTGTTGTTGTTAATTCTAAGTTTTTAAGTCCCTCCGCCAACTAAAACGCCTGGAGAACCCTGGTCGCTATGGGCACAATAGAGTCTGGACTTCTCTAGATGAGTGTGTTGGTTGATCTGGTGCTGCTGCTGTGGTTGTCGCTTCTGTTGTGTGTATGTAGATGGTTGTCGCTTTCGCTCTGTGTAGTTCTCGCTGCGGCGGTGAAGTGGTCTGGAATGGTCTGGCGTGGTGGTCTGCTGCTGGCGTGGTAGTCTACATCCGCTACGGTGTCCTACATCCTCTACGATTTGGTGACGGTCTTGCTTAGGGCCAAACCCATCAAAGTATGACCCCTGCGCCGCACACACCGCCCGACGTCCTGTCACCTTTGGTCTTCTGTCGAATGTAGGCCTCGACCTTCGCTTCGATACCCGGGATTATGGTTGCGTCCCTGATATCTAGACTCCGGCTCCGGCCCGCGGACTTCTGACTTCCAGGATCTGTAGACATCAGATGATGTGTGCTGTGATGGGACGCAGGAGACACCTTCACATTCAGTCAACCGATATTCAATTCAAACCTGAGAATGACAAGTTCTCAGGTATTGAATATCGGCAGTGCCCTCTCCACGACGTGCACGTAGTGAAGATCTAGGGAGTAGGCGCCTAAACATAATGAATGATCCTAAAAATGACCCCTTAGTCACAAGGAAATTCATTCTGTACAATAATACTTGCTATCCTACGTTACGCCTCAGGGTTAATTTCAGCATTTTATGCCCGATGTCGTCCTAGCTATATGGTGTATTCGAAGTTTAAACCTTAACAATATGGTTCGAACATCATATTTTGATAGATATAAGTGTTTTATCATGAATTAGAACATTTTTATAATTTAAGATATTTCTAGAAAAATCCTGATGTACTCCCTTCAATATCTCACTAATAACAATCAATAAATCAAAACAAATTTCATCCTGAACGAGACAAATATCTTGACAATAACGACTGTAAATTTAAAATAAGCATTCAAAGCACCTGTCTCTAACGGTACCATTCGCCATATAATAAGTTCATACATTAAAGGTATTGTCTACTGGTGCGTTAGCTGTTTGGCTCAGTATATGAATAAAATCGCGGAACCTCATGTTTTTCCTGAAACGTTGTGTATTTCTTATCAACGTTATTTTTTTCGGACTTCCGGAAAAAAAAGAAGCGAATTTTGAAGTACTTAAATCAAACATTTTGAGACAAGTTTGTGGATACTCACAGATGTAACATTACAGATAAAAAATAAATACCTACACGAAAAAGGTATTTTTACCACCGTATCTTGCTTAGCATATTTGGGATTACTATATGCAATTATACAAATTCGTCAAGTAAGGTTATTTTTAAGGTTCCTATTAGTGGATGCCTAATGTCATATACATATTTAGCGTGGGCTAAAACATACAGTATTTCACATCGCCATTACCCTTTTTGTTTTGACAAAACAAATGGAAACTTTTTTAGGACGCGATACTCAAGTTGTCTAGTAAACTTCAACATCGTTATTGGTCTTTCACAAATAAATCCCAGGGCAGAGATAAATGCCATCAAACATACCCATATTGCTTTAAAAGCAGATGTTGGAATATGTATCGACAACGTTTAAATGGATTTATTTTTACTATCCATCTCACTAAATCATGGCTATTTAAGAGTTAAATATGTATCGGAGACAGACATCTGGCTTCCAACATGATGATAACTGTAGTCTGTCAAAACATATTCCTAGTTCCCTTAATTCTTGGCATATTACAAATCCTTTGTCAGCAATCACCGAGTTAACAAAGTATTTAATAAAATCCACTTAGTTTTGCAATTTCTTTGTTAGACACAGGACCACTTAATAGCCATTAGACAAACACTGTAAAACATCAGGGCCCGTTTTATGAAACAACTTACGACGACTTTGTTCGTAAATCAATTGCTTAAATGCTTAGCTACACTTTTCAAATAAACGTGATTTCATTTCATTTTCTTATACATGTGATCTGTCTGCACTACGTGCACACATACGTGTCTACATTGAATGTTTAGGTGATAAAAGGAACGATTTTAAAATTTGAGACTAATCGTAAGATTTATAATAAAACAGGGCCCTGGATCACAATCCTGCAATACAAATGCTGAAGGTTGAAGATTGAACGTAACTTTTAGGTGATATATAGCTGGTACTGATGTCAGAGGACACATGACACTTGTGTTTAAAGTTCAATTCCATATTTACTTAAGCGACTTTTTGGAAATTTCTTCCTTAAAACTGATGGCATATTTGGACATATTACATCCCGAAGTGGTCACATGCTCTTACGCAATATGCATGGACAGATAAAGGATTTGAGATTGAACACAAAAACGATGCAATATTTTACACCAGTTCAACCCTCCACCTGGAATTGAAACTATCCTAACTTCAAGAGTAGACATCTGCGCGTTAATTCTTTTAGTGTCCTTTCGACGAAATTTAACAGAGATCCCTAAATAACAAACCACGCACACAAAATAATCAACACCTAATGGCCAACCCTGTCTTTTTCTCTTGATTAATGTACTGGTGGAACTTTAAACCTTACAAATAAATACTGAAAGGGGTTCCCTTGTAAGCAACAAACACAAACAAGAGATACAAGTAGCAGACTCGGTTTATTGAGTCTGTTCATGAGAGGTAATGTTAAGTGCAACGCCTCTCAGGCCTCCAAGCACCGGCTTAAGTCATACTATACTTAAAACCACAAAGATCGGGCTTGATGATCCCAAGGGACCAGTAAGTAATAGCACTACTGATATGTAGTCGGGGTGAATTTGTACGGCCGTCACACAGCAATAAACAAATGCTAGTGTGAATGTCAATATATACTGTAACGGGGATCCCTTGGAAGCAACAAACACATACTTAGTATTCATTATACAAAGAGATTATAAAGCGGCAACCCTATTTTTAATTCATAGTAAAATTGGTCGAATTAATGAAGACAGGTAATGCTAAGATATTTCATATTTCATGTAACAGTGGTGTAATATTTAAATGCATTTGACAAATCGGCTTGTGAATACGAATTGCGAGAAAAATAATATAGAAACGCGTGTCATTATTTGTTTTATGAAAAAGCGATGGGGGCTATCAGTTCCGAAAACGCAGTGAATAAACAGCCGTTATCTGATTGATAATAATTGTTTTCAATGACGTGTTCAATATGGTGCCAAAATGCACATTAACTCGACAAAATATATAGGAGTTGACCATTAATATATTCAAACGGAATATGTGTGATGACGATCGATTGCACTAACCACACAAAAGTAAAGAAAACGCCGTGTCTAGAGAATTCATACCTCTAAAACATTTTAGGCATATCAGGAGCAGCCGATGTTAAACGAATAATTTGGCTGGTCGATTTATATAGAGATTATTAAACTGCTGACCTGTTATTTTTCTACTTAGGACTGAGTTTATAGTCAATTTATTGCTTTTCTTCAATATAAATACTACACAGTTTTGCTAATTAGACACTTTCCACTCTTTCACCTGTATCTATCCTGCAATTCATGGCACTCGTTTTTTCTATAAACTATTTCTCAGTATCTTACGTTTCACTTGTGATTTATGTGTTTATTTTCCCAAGTATTGAGACACTAGAAACATACCGTGATATACATATGAAAAGACGATAATGCAGGGTCGACAAACATTTATCAGCATGTTTGTGGAAAATATAATAAATATATTCATCGCAATTGAGGTTTTGACTATTTTCAAAACACACACAATCTAAATAAACTCGATTTAATCACCTCAGGTTAAGTGTGACTACCTTTTAAGACACATATTATAAAGCCCAATGTCTTTTCTACACGTAATAATTTGCATTGTAATGCGATGAATATTTGTCCTGCATACATTTTCAGTGAAGTAAAAAGTATGAAAAGAGAAATTTGGAAATAGTCGAACACGATAAATACAAACAATATTGCAGTCTCGGTTTGATTGATACTGTTCACGAACGGTAGTGAAACGTGCTTGCTACCGTTCACGCCCTCTAGCCCCGGGTTGAGCAGAACCCAATATTTAAAAAGTCAATTGATTAACAGATTCATTTTCACGAAGGCTGAGTATTTGTTTATTACTCACATTGTTTGATTTCAAGAACATATTGCATACTATATTTGTTGTAAGGTTCCTGAAGCACACTTTATATCATGTTGTATTTGCACGATCAAAGATGCAGACGCTTGTCAGATAAAGCTAACAGTCGTTAATGTTCTCAATTGATTGATACATCCATCATATAGGATTAAAGTTCCTATGCAATGATGTATTGAAGAAAGTTTTAAACACGAACTTGTGCGTTTCTTGCAACACTTTTTGCAAACGTGATCTCTAACGCCGTACAACATCAATAAAGTGCTAGGCAGCGACGGTTTCGACGATCGAAAACATGTTCAAGTTATAATTTCGACACTCTAACTGTCATTAATCGGGCTTTATGTCGAAATCGGCCTCGTGACCAATATCTTATCGCATTTACATGAATTTATTAATTACAAGCCATTTAACAGTGCTGATATATCTTATAGTCTCGACTCGGCATAAACGTGTGTGATGGTCAGAAAGATGGTAAGCAACACATCTAAAATGAATATGAATACGGTTAAACAGAATTATCTATATATCTATCTATTTAGTGATACTGCAACACCCACTTACGAAGGTTATGTGCAGGTTCCTTGGGTAAAACCAGTACGAAGCAATGTGGATTAATTATCTTGCTGAAGGATAAATAAAATGGCCATAGTGAGGATCGAATCCATGACCTTTCGATCTGAAATCCGGTATGGAAGACGGATGCGGCCATTTCGACTTCGCGAATTCGCGACTTTTCGCCAACCCGCCGTTTTGGACGAAATTTTGATTCGCAAAGTCGCCAATCCGATAGTATAAAATTTCGCCTTTTCGCCACGAAATTTCGTCCAAAACGGCGGGTTTGCGACTTTTTGCCTTCGACTTTTCGGGTCGGCGACTTTTCGCCTTCGACTTTTCGGGTTGGCGACTTTTCGACTTCTAGATATATAACCCGTTTGTTGACTCACTTGCAATAGTCATTTATGGAAGACGGATACGGCCATTTCGAGTTTTTCGCCTTCGAGTTTTCGCCTTGTTAATAACCCTTTCCACAAGGCGAAAAGTCGCTTACTCGAAAAGTCGATGGCGAAAAGTCGCAAACCCGCCGTTTTGGACGAAATTTCGTGGCGAAAAGTCGAAATTTTACAATATCGGATTGGCGACTTTGCGAGTCAAAATTTCGTCCAAAACGGTAGGGTTTGCGACTTTTCGCCTTCACCTTTTCGGGTTGGCGAGTTTTCGCCTTCGACTTTCCGTGTTGGCGACTTTTCACCTTCGATTGTTCGACTTGTATTAACAGGGCGAAAAGTACCGAAGTCGCAAAGTTAAAATGGCCGCATCCGTCTTCCATAGTCCGGCGCTCAACCACTGAACCACGCACTCCACAACTTATATTTCTTAACACTTATTTGTATATCTTTATGCTAGACCTTTTAGGATTGATAATTTTTTAATAGATCAATCATTTAGCTGAAAATATAGTAAAGACATCCTTTAAGGATGTTTTGTAATTTACTAACCACCATTATTTGTCTCTTATTATTAATGTTGGATACTAGAAATTCTTGTGTTCATAAGGCCTACACTAACATGTTGATGCATTATTAAATATGCTGAATAAAAAAGAGTATGATAATGGACCTTTGGAAACGGCCGAGCAAGACACATACGAAGTATTGCAGTCTCGGTTTGATTGAGACTGTTCATGAGCGGTAGTGAAATATGCTAGCTACCGCTCACGCCCTCTAGCCCAGGGTTGAGCAGAATAAGTCAAACTGATAATGGATTAGTAAACTGAGGTACTAGTTTTATTAATAATTTTGAACTAAATTGGGTTTTAAGGCGCACAAACACAAGAAAGGTTATATGACGCCTAACAGGAATGAACATACCAGGCTCATCCTCCATTATTTACATCGATAAAAATATGGAAAATGGGTCTAGAGCCTTCTCACCCTGAACGGCAGAGTTGCTGCAAATACTATTGTAGACACTCCATTTACGATGGAGCCACGTTTACTTTTTTCTGTCACTGCTCTATTGATGTGAGCGGGATGAAACAATGCAGGGGTCATGATGAAGATCTTTAATGAGCATGAACAAAAAATGATAAAATGAACATAAATTTAGTGGGGGTAGGGTGGGGGGATGGGGTTCTGCCCCTCTGCCTACCCCTCCAACAGGATCTGAAGTGGCCTTATTTTTTGTCCCGGAACCAAACGTGGCCCATGGATTCAACACTGGGATTAGTTATATTTGAAACTTCTTTAAGATAGCCGCATATACCTTTAAAAAAGCTTCAAACATGTCATTTCCTTAATGCCAAAATAAAAGATGTGTCTGTTTGTTTGCAATTTACCTTGAAATCATACATAATCAAATTGAACAAAGTAAACAGTGTAAATAAATAATGAAGGGTACTTATAGGTCTTAAATCGTATTGTACCCCTAACGGTTTTTTCTCTTGTTGCTGTGGCTTCTGCCAAGTCAATGAGTTCTTGCAGTGTGGCTTTCTGTACGTTTGTTTTTATATTCATGTATACATGTTCATTTATGTGTTATACTTATATTGCCTATTAATATTGCCATGTTTGTAAGATAATATAAACTGGCGGGAATATCTTTATTTGCACATTTTAATGGGATGACAATTGGGTAAAATTGAGGTTTTGTGCATCCTAGAACCTGAGTTAACTCCCCCACCCCACCGAGAACCACCAGTTTTCTTTTTTTGACACTGACTGTTCCAAGGCGGTAGCGTGCCTTTGGTTGGCTATGGTCCTTGAATGTATTTTCTGTGTTAACTTTTGTATCTTCTTCTATAAACAGTACGTATACTTATTACATGTGTTACTATTATATGTATAGAAACAAAACGGCTTGTTTTTCGTGTATTATTACATGTGTAACTTTATATAGTAACAAAAACGGCTTTCTTTTCGTGTATTATTACATGTGTTACTATATATAATAACAAAAACGGCTTGTTTTTCGTGTAATACAGGCATTGTCTATGCGGTCATATTAGAAAAGCGCAACGACGGTCCAAAATGCAATATAAAGGGACAAAAAACATATGGTGGGCTGAAAATCCATATTAAAACTAGACTGCGTTACAAACATTTAGCATGCAATTATCATGATTATAGATATTTGTTTTTCATAATAATCAACCACGAACCAGTCATATATTGGCACGTGCATCCAACGACAACTGCGACGGTCGAAAATGGTAGCCTGCGACAGGATGCTCGCTACCCTGTCAAGATTACCATAATGCACTGAGGAGATCGTTAAAAGACGATACAAAGATGAATGAATGAATGAATAAATGGTGTTTTACGGCACGTCGACACATAAATAGGTATAGGTCATATTGTGCGCAAAAACCGATGAATAATGAAGGAATGAAGTAGTAATTAAAAATAATGTAAACGTATAAAGATAAAACTATCTACAAATAGGAGATGATATGGAAGCAAGATGAGGACGTACGTTAATGAAATTGTAGAATAATGAAAAACAAGAACGATTCAGTCTAAAGCAAAATATGACGCGAAAAAAATTAATGTGACTGACTCGGAGATGTTGAACGGCTCGAGGAAATCCAACCTGAAGTCTACTAAATATTCATTTAGAACTGTTTTCCTTGACCATTACGAAAAACATGAATCAAAGGCCAAACAACATATTATATGTACTGCCGTTATGGTCTCAATTACATTTCAAATACAAGTTATACAGGAAACAATAAATGTAATAATACATATTCCCCTACCTTTTTTATCCTTAAATTGTATTTGCGAAACCAAAGTGCCATTTTCATTATTTTCCTACAGGCTCAGCGTAATCAGAATATCTGAAGAAGTCAAGACCGTGGACAAAAAACGTCACTGGGAAAAACAACGTCACTATTATGACGATTTTCTTACAAAGATGATGTCAGTACTTAACGTTTCAGCGTAATTGTAATTGAGGGGGTGAATTAGTGGAGTGGGAACAAGGTACCGAATGTCTATTTTAAATGGCACATCATATGATTGAGGTATAATATGAATAAGGCACTGCCTCATAGCGAGCTCAACACCAAAACCATGGGCTAAAACTTAAAATAAATTATGAACCAGAAATTGACGTCAAAACTTAAAAAAACCTAACGTTTGTTTTTGTGCACACCATACGCATGATCATTATATAAACACTCATTATCTGAAATTGTTAAGACCTTGGAATGAGCAAACCAGTTACATAACATTGACGTGTGACTTTGAACTTGTACGTAATCCTTAGTTTAGTGTTAAACAACACATAATAGGGCGGATACAGAATTTGAGATTTGGGGTTGGGATGGGGGAGCAAATTTAAAAAACAAACTGTTGACAACTAAAAAGAATAAAAAGAAAAGCTTCTTATATATGAAATGTTCACATGCAAGTTCCAAGCACACCCACCTGGATCCGTCCCTACATAAATTATGCAATTTAAGTTTCGTCGGCTTAGAAGTTATGACGTTGAAAAAAGGACCTCAAATTATATGTGATTCTACCACATGGACCGAAAATGAACATATTTCTAAATTTAAGTCAAACTGTGCACATATTTCAGTAATCGCGTTAACAATTAGTTCTGGTCCATGCTATCCGTCAGGGTAGCGTATCTCAGCCCCAACCCAAATCGCACACAATTGGTGACTAAAACCTGTCACATACAGTATAAAATGTACTTCTTGTGAACCCGTACCATGTTTTCTCAAAATATTTTGATATGTCGGACTATTGCGGCCACCCAACCCGCAGTTTCTATGCCTATGATCTTTTCCAAAATCGGTTTCAAGTTGATTTTCAAACCATCTGTTGCATGTTATTAATGCTGAACTCTACCTAAAACAGAGTTAACTTATAAACAACAACAAACAATAAAGAGTCGACACATCTATTATTTTCTTCAAGACGTCTTGGCATGCAGCTTATCTTAGGCAGAAAAGACACTGAAAACATGAAAGATATATAAAATATAATCATGGTCTGACTTTAAATAAAAATGCCGAAGTTTGTCAGAGGAATTACACCTACTATTCTTTAGTTGATTTTCAGGCTTTAACTGATAACGCCTTTGTGCTTTTTTTAGACTTTCTTTCCTTGCTTACATTCAGCTATTGGCGATCCGAGGTCTGTTTACAGCCATGAGTCATGGACAACTGGCTTTCTTTTAGTTGGTTTCATGACTAAGTGTCATGCAGTTGTGACCTAATACCTTAAGAGTCAAGAGTTATCGAACGTTAATGGAGGCACGGACCATGTACAGCACGGGCCATTTAAATGTTACAGTATCAGTCAGGGACGTAGTGTGGCATACTCCTTGAATCCCGGGAGTAACTCTGAGGGAGAGGGAGTAAGGGTGGAACATTACTACTTTTTTTTTCGAGCATAAAATGTCTATATTCCTGACAAATATCGCTTGTACGAGCACCATTGAAGGTTTTGGTCCAGAGATAAAATAAAAGTTATAAGGTGTATGTTGAAAACAGGCCACGCTATGCCCCTGTCAGTTGTGTTGGTGGTTTCAGATATTGGAGGGGTTGGGGCAACATAAAATTTTAAAAATGTGATAGCGTGTAGTGTGTGCTTTGTTTTTGCTGAAGACTTTTTAATAAATAAAATAGTAGTACTTTTCTATGTTAATGGGTTATTTGTTGTCCCATGATTATAACATTTCAGGACACAAACACATGTTTGGGGGTTCAACACATAATGTTGGCAAAATATCTGGGCCCGTGGGTGGGTGATACTCTGCACCATCCCCCTCTCAAAACTGAACCGCCTGTACTTTTCTATTGTCAACAAAAACATATCGTATGGCAATCCCTGCGCAACGGACATACAGCTTTACACCCCACTCCCCGCACGAAGAAGGGCATACTTCTACAGAACCTTGCCCGAAAACATGTATGCTGGATACAGTACTGTACAGTACTACTGAGGGAGTGTGCTTGAAAAACACGAATTATGACCCAACAAGGATTGAGAGGCCATTATGCTAACCACTCGACCGACACAGGTCCTTCCTATACATGCTACGCTCATGCGTTTGTTCAGAATATAAAACCGGTGAACCTTAAATACGTAGTTTGGTAAAGTAGGATACTATTTGAATACTTTCTAAGTAGATTATAGAGAGAACTTACCTTTTGTTTTGGGATAGCACTCTGGCATGTGTTTACCCAATGGCGCGTTGGCCGTTATGACGTAACATCAGAAGAATTATCACATTAACTGTCTGGTAACCTGTCCAAGCGAAAGCGAATACAGTTGAGCAGGGTACCAGACGGAAATGGAAGTAAACTGTGCTTGGAACGACAATAGGAGTGACCTCCCCTTAACAAGGGAGTTAACTGTGTTTTGCGTTTTTACCATTGTTTTTTCTACATAGTATTTTGTTACTCGCGTTACCGTAAAGCTCGCTTGCGCTCGCTATACGTTTATTATATTCTTGTAAATCAATGAATAAACATGGATCTAAATAAAAAGTCATATTTAAATAAAAAATGCATAAGTAGATAAAAAGCATTTTTACTTTGTGCAATTTACTATCCAAAATAATATTATTTTGGTTACACATGTTATAAAAAGGTCATTAACTGGAGTAGGTGTGCTTCTTTGTGATATTAACCCGAGATAGCCATACGAGGCTCGAGCTAAAGCTCTCGGGCCTAATATGGCAATTATCACAAAGAAGCACACCTACCCTAGTTAATAACCTCTAAGAATAAACTCCTTTCTATGTACTGTATTCCGAATTTCACACAAAATCAACAGAAAGCACGTTTACTCCCAAATTCAAATTCAGGTACCACTACTAATCATGCTAATGTATCAAAACTGTTAATCTCCTGCCTTTCTGCGATTATAGAACATATTATCAAATATTGTGAAAACGTTTTTGATAACTCTGGATGTTGTTAGTTCAAAATCCCCGGAGAAGTCGGTGTAAACATTACCATTTTTCTTTACGCCCCTAATGATTCTTAAAACATGTGGACTTGCGCTAATATTTGTAAAGTGTTAGCTTTTCTTTTAGATAACATCTTAATAAGATACGGAAAGCTGTTTGCCACCAGATTATCGGTATTCATATAGCTATTAAATGTGCGCCACGTGTAGCAGATTTGTTTTTATAATGTTAAGAAAGCGATTTTATATTTAGTTTATCACCTGTTAGCGTTTAATTAATCTCGGCATATAGATGACGTACTCAGTATTGATAATCTATTATTTGCTCATATCGTCAGTAATATTTGTCAATCAAAGCTCACGTTGAATAAATCCAACAGTTCGGATATCATAACAGCATTCCTCGATCTTTATCTCTCGAATCCATGCCAAAATATCTGATAAGAGAGATGACTTTAACTTTAACATCGTTTGCTATCCACATTTAGTTGGGGACGTAGCTCGTGCTTTATCATATGGTCTTTAGATTTCCAAGCTAATTCGATTTGCGAGAGCATGTAACGATGCTAAGGACTTCAGTGATCGAAATCAAGCTATAACAAGTAAACTACTTCAGCAATTTTCGTTATCACAAACTATATAGATCTTTCTCAAAGTACTATCGCCGCAACAAAAAACTCCCGGAGAACACCAATCTGAAAAAAGTTATGCGATTAACAAGACGTTTATATTATAGAGATGTGATATATCAACTTCGGAAACCAAAGGGGTTTGACGGGTGTCCTGATCACTTTCACCAAATTAATCAGGAAATACATCCGAAAAGGATACGACCTTAAGTATTACAACGCACTTCATGCTTGACCACTCTACAGTCTGTCACTACGGTACACGTTTACTTCGTGCGATGACCGGACAACTTCGTGGGACCCTATTATTCCACCTTGTATATTTTTTTTATATATGTTTACAACAACAGTTAAGTGTATCGTTTGCTTATTTCTTTGAATGTGGACTTTATTATTAAGAATTTCATTTTTGATGAGGTGTACTTTTATTTACACTGTCTTGTCAATTTGGGCGCTGAAGACAGGATATTAGCGAGATTATGTACACACACAATTGATTTAAACTAAACAGTAGGTTTCTATCAAACCAGTTTTCTCCGTATTGTTCCGCGGCGAAGTCACTGGCTTGTAAACGTTGATTTAAAAAAAAATATGATTGTATGGAGTGACCATTGTCTCCAGACATTGCATAACATATTATGCGTCGTGGTCATTGGCATCTAGGTGGGGTCCCAAAGGGGTTTTGCGTGAAAACGTGATCGGGGTGTTTTTAAAAACGTGACACGTGAAACAAACAATATTTTTGCGTGATTGCGTGAAAATTATATCAGCGTGATCCGTGATTTTGGTCTTGGTAAAACGTGATCCGTGATATGGTGACGGGAAACGTGAATTTTTAGTCCTTTTTAGTCTTTTTAGTGTCCCTCCTCCTCCACCCCCCCCCCCCCCCCCCCCCACCCCGAGAGCTGAACTTTTATACTTGCTCGAACATCTGGCACGGGGAATCCCCGGGGACACTACAATCAGCCGAGTCGTGTGTCAGATACTGTATAGGCAGTATATCAGATACTGTATAGGCAGTATAGACTGGTGGTATGCCGACAGTTTCACTGACATAGCTCACTACATTACAAGTAGCACTGGTCGGCCTGGAACTGTTTTGTTGTTTTTTTGTTGTTGTTGCAACCCACACATTGTACTAGAGAAGCTCGAGCCTATAGCGCTTCTCGTCTGCTCATCCACATTGAAAGTTCTGCTATTTTCACGTGAAGACGTGATCCTTGTTTTTATTTTACATGATCACGTGAACACACACCCCCTTTGGGACCCCCTCTAGGCATTGTAAAATATCGTACCACGGCGTGGTCTTTAGTTTATAGTGACCTAAAGGAGTTTTGTTCTTGGTTGAAACTTTCCAGGAATGGTCTTAATTATAATCTTCGACGGAAAACGAGTGCTCCCCTTATTTCATATTTATATTAACCAGCAGATAATACATACTGAAAAGGGTATCCCTTGGAAGCAACAAATACAAACAAGAGATAAAAGTAACAGACTCGGTTTTATTGAGTAAGTCAATCAGCATATTACATGCTTGTATTGCTTTAATGAAATTGTGTATACAATTAGATATAAAAATAGAACAGGAAAAGTAGCATTCTAGGACGACAGTCAACCACAAAGAAACAAAGTATTATTTTAAAAAATAAAACATCTCAAACACGAAATGGTTGACAATAGGGCTACCGCCTTGGAACGGTCAGTGGCAAAAAAGGCCGCTGGGGGTTTAAACCAGATTCTAGGATGCACCAAACCTCACATTTACCTTACTGTCATCCCAGTAAAACGGGACAGTGTAAATAAACCATTAACTATTCTATTCTCTAACCAACAAGGCAGCATTAATAGGCAATATAAGTAAAACGCAAAGATGCTCGTGTATGTATAAATAAAAAAAACAGCATAGAAAGCCACAATGAAGGTACTCAATGACTTGGCAGAAGCCAGAGCAACAAGACAACAAACCATTGAGGGACAATACAAGATTGCAGACAAACATCAAACGTTACCGTACTTTTGGGCCTTAGGTAGACGCCATCAGCCTGTCCGGTCATCGCTCAATTAAAATGGAAATCATAGTGGCGAACTAAAAATGGGTCTAACACCAAACATGCAGTGCGTTGCAAAATGATAGAATCATAACCTCTATAGATAAACCTTTTTACAAGTTTAACAAATATAGTATGAAAGTGATCATGACCAAGGATCTTACGAAGTTTGTAAATCACGTCACCATAGAAGTCAGGTTGTGATAGAACGGTCGCAGAAGAGTTCTTAAATTACTTTTATATTTGAAAAGAAGATCCGGGTTGCGATAACAAAAGTGTGTAAAGGTTTTACGAAGTTTATGGTAACGGTAGCCTTGATGGAGTAGCTTTTTAATTATACAAAGATTACGCATATTAAAGTCCTCAACTCGAGTACAAGCGCTAGAAAAACGAATAAGCTGAGACACATAGACCAGGTTTTGCATTATTGAAACCGTCTTTTCTGATATGCTTTTGGATATTTAATGTATATGCTGTAACAGTGTTTTAGATAATTAAATTTCCCGTTTAAAATATATGCTGTAGAAACGTTATAAAAGTCAAGGAGATTTGTGATGAAATTATTCAAGAGAAAAGAGTCTGTATAAATTGACTGGCATGGATAACTGTCAGTTGTTTGCTCATACTCATCAGAGTCAGGCGAGCTTACACGTTCTTCACTGATTTCATTTAAGCGTTTGAGTTTCAGCTCACACTTATCCTAACCATAACCCTTATTCTAACCTTACTGATGACGCGTCAGATTTAAATCTATTATTCTAATAAGGCAATAATTTCACTATTAAAAATCATATTAGAGCATATGTTTCCCGTCAGAATTAAAGATGTCGAACAAAGAGAGAGCTTGCGGGGTGGGGGTAGTCCACTGCTCACAATCGCCCACCGCGCTGCCTGTGTCAGCGCCTGGAACTTTTCTTTTGGAGAACCCTTGCAGGCATAGCGTTTCTCCAACAATAATACATTTCCTTTTGATAAACAACATGGTATTTATTCATTTTATTGTTCCTCAAATAACTTATTTGTATACAAAGTAATTAAAGTTGTTTAAATATTGAACACACTCAAATTATAGTTATTTATCAATCCAGATTAGTATTTCAATGAATAACTAATCATTAAATATTGACAATGTAAATGACCATACTGTTTATTAAATATTGACAATTTGCATTAATTATTTTATTGAATCGCTATTTGCTATATGAAGTACAGTGTTTTAGTTAGAGAACTGTTTAATTTATACACTAACTAATAAAGATTAATCTAATGATTGTGTCATAATTACATTTTGAAAGCGATAACAACAAAACCTGTCAAAAGATTTCACAGAAAATCTTAAATGCATGCTCATAACACGTTTCACTGCAATGCACTGCCTTTGTAGATACACCTCAATGTCGTTTATAATCGATGTAAAGTAAATAAGTTTGAACAAAAGAACAAGACTGGTTATGTTGAGACAAGAATGACATACTATTATAATAATTTGCACGATATATGTATTTGTGCATGAACATATCCGAGGCATATTAATGGGAGTACAGTTTGTTCAAATCAGAAAAAATAAAAAGCAACAAAAAACAACAAAAATTACAACAACAACAACAACAACAACAACAACAACAACAAACAATCAACATCAAAACAACAACAACAAATAAGATTACATATTAAAGAACATGTAATGAAGAAGAGCCCATATGCAATAGCAAAAACGCCACAATAAACGACATGAAAACACAAATATAAACCAAGAGTTGACAAGAGGGCGTCACGCATTGTTACGAAATAGCTAATGTATTACGGTGCATACACATTAGCCCATATTCCGGTGCAGGACAGGGCATACACGTTATGCTCATTCATATGTATTGCAAGGTGAGCAATTACCAGAATGTATACCCTGCTTTGCATCGTTAACGGTCAAACACATCTTGTTGGAATGTGTAGACTTTGATCCCATGCGTCAAAGGTACTACAATGTTAATACTATGACCGAGTTATTTAATACTATAGATTTTAGTCTTGTTTTAGATTTCCTGAAGGAAGTCAGACTGTATAAATCATTATAATATGTTCTTGTATATATTTACTTCTTTATATACCCGTTTTCGGGCATTTGTTGATTTACATATATAGTTTATATTACTACCATATCATCCCTTATTTGTAAATAGTTTTATCTTTATTTATTTACATTTAATTGAATTTTTAATTAATCCTTCATTTCTTCATCTTTCATCAGTTTTTACGCACAATATGACCTATTTATGTTTCGACGTTCCGTAAAACACCATTCATTCATTCATTAGCCCATATTCATATATCTTGGATTTGCATTGCTCTCAACAAATTAAAATTGATAGTTGTTTTATGTCGTGAAAACAGCTGATCTAACAGTTGCGAGTGTTTTAACTGATTATTTTATATTTATTTTCTGATGATTATATCTGGGATACAGGGGTTGTCTCTGAAATTGAGTATGAACATATCAATTTAATCTTAACGTCCAAACCAATGCAGTGAAACATTTTGCGAATGATCGTTAATTGTGTAAATTTAGCCTTTACACACTTAAAACAATGGTTGGTATACAATGGTGTAAAATAAGTTACGCAATATATTAGCAATACCTTAAGCGTCTCCGTGGCCGAATGGTTAACGAGGTTACGTTGTAAACCTTCGCCTCACACCGCTGCGGGTTCGAATGTCACTGGGAGCTCGACTTGTAAGTGAGGAAGTGTCGATTATTACGGATGGCGAGTGTACAGTACTGGTTCTACCCAGGAAAAGTGGTTGGTCAGCCTCCACCAAAACAAATTCGACCGTCATATATAACCTTACATGTGTTGATATGACGTAAAACACCATACAAACAAACAAACCAAAATAGTCAGAATATACCAACTAAGTTCATCAAAGGTTTAATTAAAAAAAGTCAAAAAAAGACAAGTTTCAGACAAGTCAGACAAGACATTGGTAAAGAAGTTGGCAAGTTTCAGACAAGTCAAGACAAGACATTGGTAAAGAAGTTGGCCAGTTTCAGACTTCACGGAGTCTCCCCACTATATTTTCAGTATATTCTGAAATTTTTCTTAGTCTTTTGAAAGATTTTCTGGATCACCCGACTAACATTTATAGCCTCCATTATGTGAAATATACAAAGTAGAAAAAAAACGTTGCGTAAAGGGGAAAAGTCGAAATATTTCTTTTATGTGAGCAAACATAATACTAACTATATGTCATGACGTTATTATTTTGAGCCATAATACAATGTGAAACTGAAGGCCACAATACAGTCATAACTATGCGCATTATTTACTGGTTATGAAAGTTATTTGCACGAGACAAACATAAAGCATTTAAGAAAGGAACTCAATACATAGGAACTGTGATCTCTTTCGTTACGGACACAACAAAGCAAGTAGCATGACATAACACATGATAACTGGTACAAACAGAAATCTACCAACCTGTAGGAAATACGAAATAATAAAATGTGTATGTTAAGGACTCTGCATACAATATGCATTACGTTGTTTTGTTTATACAATTTACCCGGTTGCAATATTTATCATGTTTATCAGATAAATCAAAATTAAGCTGTATCTAACATTATACTTTCATAGCATGATAATAGATTAAGAAGATACAAACGACGATCAGTAAATGCAGCTTTCACAGAACGCACACTACGTGGTTCCGTCTTAATTCCATTAAGCGATGGAAAGCTTATATAAGCAGGATTTTATAACGGATATTTCGACAATGAAACACGTTTAAAAAAATTTTTACTGAAAAAATGCGATAACCTGTTTAAAATTACAAAATAAATGTTTTAATTGTTACAATATGCAAACTTTTAAGCCGAATTCAAGGTTTTATTTCATACCCAGCCTACCCCGTTAGGGAAAACGGTTGGATGGGGGTATGAAAGCTAATACTCGTACAACGTAATGCAATGAAAACATGACTTTAAATAGAAAAAAAACATTGCAAGGGAACATAATTCTTGAGAAATAAAGTATATGTTTCACAAACGAAGGAGTTGACAATAGAGGTAAACGTTAATGGAACGATAGTGGCGAAAAGGCCGCTGAAGCTTTCAAGTGTGTATCAAAACCCCACTCCATGTTATATGGTCATCACTTCAAGCTTTAGTCTGCATACCAGTATACCATCTATAAGGTGCATTTCAAACATGCATCTGCATAACTAAAACACCAATTTTAAAAGGTGCCCTCAAGCTTTAAACGTGACAGTAAAGCTTTATCCTGCATACCAATATACCCTGTTATGAGGTACATTTCAATCTTTAATCTGCATACAGTTTATTATGTCATAATTGTGTCCTTCAAACTGTGGTCTATATACTAGTACAATATTCCCTCCATGCTTTTATTTGCATATCAATACACAATGTTATCACATGTATTTCAAGCACGCATCTGCATAACTTCGTATAAGATGACATTCATCTTACAATCCGCATACAAGAAATATAAAAGATCGGACAGGGAACGTAACATTCAAGGAGGACAGTCAACCACAAAACACATAAACAAACACGCAACAGACAAACAAGAAGGCAAAAGTAATAATAAATACAAACGACATCACAAACACAAAAGGGTTGACAATAGGGCTACCGCCTTGGAACGGTCAGTGCAAGGTAGGCCACTGGGGGTTTAAATCGGTTCTAGGTGCACCAAACCTCACACTTACCCTAGTGTCATTCCATTAAAACAGGACAGTGTAAATAAAGTACACCATGTTATAAGGTAACGTAAATCTTACATCTGCATACCATTACAGTATATTTTCATCTGTACTTCATGTTTGCATCTACAATACCATTATACCATGCTATGAGGTACATGTTAATATATAATCCGCATTTAGTGTACCATGTTATAAGGTCCAATTCATATATACCAGTGTAACATGTTAATGATAAAATTTCATTTGCATACTAGCATACCATTTTATAAAGTGTCATTCGTGCATTTAAAGGCATACCAATATACCATTTTATAAAGTGCCATTCGTGCATTTATCGGCATACCTACCTATATACCATGTTATAAAATGCATTTTAAGCATTCATCTTCATACTAGTATATCATTTTATAAGCATAAATGTATACTATGTTATAAGGTGATCGTTGAGCTTTCATCTGCATATTAAGTAGTCCATTCTAAAACTGTGTGCAGCCATTCATCTGCATATCATGATACCATGTGTTATAAGCTGCAATTCAAGTTTAAATCTGCATGACAGTATATCATGTTTTAAAGTAAACTCCAAGTTCCCATCAGTTAATTCAATTCTTTAGGTATGTAAAATAGTCCTGTCCTATGGATCTAAAGAAAAAGCTGTGACACATTATTGTGTTTAAATGGTTAACATAATCACCAAACGAAAGCGTTCAGTTGAAATGCATAAATGAAAGTACAAACATCGCCATAATTGAATACATTTCACGTTCCGAAATACAATTTGCAATAAACGTCGTTTCAGTCAAGTTTCATCTATAAGCACTTATGACTTCTCTAGACTATATACAACCTTACCACATCACCTTATCTCAAAGACAAACTTATTGCTCTTATTCAAAAAACATTCCCTAGGGAAAATACTACATTTTTGCCTGTAATCATTTTAAAGCGTTTTTTACTAACGGCAGTTTAGACAATTACACTATGTGGACTTGCCAAAAAGTTTGTGAAGCACTCATCTTCCTATTTGATAATATTTTTGTCAGTATGGAACGTCCGTTTATAGATAAATTGTTGGTATCCCTATGGGTACGAACTGTGCACTCCTTGTCGCAGATTTGGTTTTTTTATTGATAGGAACGAGATTTCATGTTGAGTCTTTCACCAGATACCCAGGCAGAAGCCTTTAATGACACCTCTCGGTATCTGGATGACTTATTGAACATTGACAACCCTTTCTTTTCTACTATGGTTAATAACATATATCCTAAAGAACTGATACTAACGCTTCTTCTCTCGATTTACATCTCTCATTTGAAAATGGTGTTGAAGGGTACGTGTGAGATTTGGTGCAACGTATAACCTGATTTGAACCCCCAAGACGTAGCCCTAGTGTCAACCCTTTTGTGTTTGTGATGGCCTTTTATTCATCTTTAAAGTTTGTTTCTGTGTGTGTTTGTGGTTGACTGTCGTCCTTGAATGATACCTTTCCTGTTCGATTTTTATATCTTTATTTAGGATGTTATTTTCACTTTTTAGTATTTTTACTTATCGTTGTACTGTATATAGTATCTAAAACCCCCCTGAATTTTCAGAATATTTATTTGCGGCCTAGGTTTACAAGGGTGTGATAAAACATGAGCATTATATTTCGATATATACTAAATTCATTAAAAAAATCATTTAGGCACATTTTACAATTAAATACCAAGCATCATCTATATTTAGGTTTTATTATTATTATTATTATTGTTATTATTGTTGTTATTATTATTATTATTATTAATAGTAGTTTACTATTTATTTTTACAAACTTTCATTTTGCGTTCACAATTTAACGATACACGTCGATCTGTTACAATAATTTACTGATTTCCGTACTGATTGCCGTCCTGATTGCCGTACTGATTGCCTTACTGATTTAAGGAGGTTGGCTGGGAAAGGACGAAATGCTGAGATGTTTTTTAAATTGATATTTAAAGCTTCTTTGGTATCATTTGGATACAAAATTATCAAAAAAAGCGTTTATATTTTAGTATTTACACCACTACTGGTCAACTGATTTTTTATCCCACCCTAAAACATTGGAATGTTTCACCATCGCCATTTTGGTTTTCGGCTGTCAATAAAATTATATGTAAACATGGGGGTCACAATGGATATTTGGCTTTGCGAAGCTTAGGGGATGGCTACGCGAAGATTGAATACAGATTTAAGATCGTCCGTTTTCATTCTATTCGTATCAGGTATGAAAACATAGAGAAAGTAATAAAATAAATCGACGTCTAGGCACCCTGAAATGCATAGTAAGTGGTGTTTACTAATTTTACATTTGAGTCAAACTGCTTAATATGATAACCTAATGCTTATTCATATTCTTACCGAATACATGTTTGATGGAGTTATTTTGTTTTTAAGATATATCTTTAAATAGAAAAATCGATTAATAGTCACATTGTAACAGTAACAGTACTTTTAAATTGTGGAAGTTAAATTAATGTTCGTCGGTAATATCATGTTTAGCTTTACTTTTACCTGACATGTCTTTATTATTGGTGTGGATGGAAGCTTGCTGTTGCACTGCTTGAAGGTTGAATAAACCGAGTAGGATTTCTATGTCTTCACCAGAAACTGATTATGAAGGAAACATAAAACTACTTTTGTTTCTGTATCATTTAGTCACACGTACATTAACAGAAGTTTGTGATCGTTTGTGTAAACACATTTTAAAGAAACAATATAACTATGCATGTACTTGCATTGTTTCCGACGTCACACGCAATATTTGTTTGTAGTAAACCGGACCTTAGTGACCTTTGTGTGCTGTCTTCACCATTTGTTGTGTTGTGTATTGCATTGTACATTTAATTAGCTCTTTGTTTTGGCGCAGTGCCATTGCGTCTGAGTGCTGCGAATTTCTGCTCATCTAATTCCTGGCGGACAGCTTAGCATACACCCTAATTCACAAAAAAGCAAATGCACCGGAATCTTATTTTTTTACATTTTCTACATTTATAATAAACAAAAGTTCACTACGATTTATCAATCGTTATTTCACATTTATTTTGTTTAATTCTAATTAAAAAAAAGTAAATATCATGTAACAAAACTATTAAACAGAGTTTAAAAATAGATCATGATGACCATAAGCTGTAGAGGAAATACACGTCCATATATGTCCATATATATACAATAAATACTGAAAAAATGGGATCCGTTGGAAGGGAGAAAAGTAGCAGACTCGGTTTTATCGAGTCTGTTTATTAGCGGTATTATAGTGTGCAACACCCCTCACGCCGCCTAGTACCGACCCAAGCGACACTCTATTGTGAAAGCACACATATTGGGCCCCATGATCTCAAAGTATTAGTAAATAATAACACCACAGACTTTAAAAAGTAATCAATAAAAGATACATTGATGCCTGTCTATTGACATTTGGTCTTTGCCAATCCTGTACATCTTGTATGAGGATGTTACTCTTGTAAACATGATTTACAATTGTATATACACTAGAGCCAAACACTCCGCTATTTGCCAAGATAATAATATGGAAGAAATAACTAGATCTTGGCAGAAATAGATGTTTTTGTCGCTTTCTTAATTGCAACATATACTAGACGTTTGAAAATAAAGATTTATATATTTTCATTTACATCCTATACGTACACATATTTGCATTACTTAGCTCTATTAACCCAAACTTTATACAATGGCAATGATGTCACCATTCTCCGTACACCTATTATATGAATGTATGAGGCCATCCTCTGTAAACCTGTGTGTATAGAGGTATTATGCCATTCTCCGTACACCTATATCCGTGGATGTTTGAGGCCATCCTTCGTACAACTTTTACAGTCATATAGAGCTAGAATGTGAACTATAAGGTCCGCTTGGTAGTATTCGAAAGGTTTCTTAGTAGAATATTGAGCAACATGTAATGAGAAATTATGAGTGATAAAATAGTCACAACGTGTAGGTATGGAATGTTTATCTGTATTTCTGAGTAATCTCATTATATCTAGCAAGATATTCAATTCAGATAACTGGGACAAATAACTAGATTTTGGAAGAAATAGATGCTTTTGTCGCTTTCTTAATTGCCACGTATTGACGTTTGAAAATAAAGATTTATGTGTGTCCTTCAATTTATTAATGCACACACCTTTGTATTGCTATATGTGTAGAAATGTGCACCCTATGCACGTGTAGGAGCATCACATGTTATATGTGTAGAAATGTGCACCCTATGCACGTGTAGGAGCATCACATGTTATATGTGTAGAAATGTGCACCCTATGCACGTGTAGGAGCATCACATGTAACAGGTGGAACTTATGTTTGATTTATCAAGAGTGCTCAAGATAATGATATATTATGTTTATTGTCTATTGTTTATTGTCTATTATTAAAGTATGCCATTAGCTATAATTTATTATGCCAAGCAATAAACTATACGTTATTGTATGAAATTATTTCGAAGCACTCGTACATGTGTTTATACCTATTTTTTAACATATGCGTCACACATTTTGACTATTCCAATGAATGATGGAAACGTCTCAATAATATACGAAAAAAATGTAGGGCCTGTCCTTTTTAAATCAGGGTCTGTCCATTTTCATGTCAATGCGTTAAAAGAAGCAAATGCGTTAAAAGAAGCAGAAGTCACTGTTCATTTATCTTGACATGCTTGATGAACGTTATTTCCTCAACTTGGGAGATTATCATACTACAATTATGGTTAGACATATCAAGTAATGATATTATAGCATATATGTAATGGCACAGTTGTATATTAAATGTTACAAAACGAAAAACTGTTATACAAATACGCACCTGTACACATTTATACGCATATATACGCTTACTCATTTATGCATCCCTATACTCGCTCACGGGCGCACCCATATATACGTGAGACAAATAACGCAACCGTATATCACTGCAGTTTTCCATATTATACTTTGTATCTTCCCGTTTTGGGCTATTACGGATACGTAGGTGAACCTGTTATTTACATTGAATGTTACATTGCACACTATGTTTCAAGCAATCTTGCATTTTAGCAATCATATTACTGCAATAGCTGTTTATTTATTAAAAAAAGATTTACTACCGAAAAATATTTAAAACATTGTTTATAAGAAGTTTTGGACTTTTGACAAAGTGAGCTACTTATATCGGCACCGAGTATTTTCAGGGTAGATCTGAGTTCGGATATCGAACTAAACTCGTTGGTGAATACCGGGCTACAAATTAGGTTAAGATCGTTAGACTACGCACCTCTCACCTTTCTACCAGTCGTGTAATTTGAAAAAAAACCATGAGATATTGTGTACACTTGCACAGTTTGTTCACGTTTTATCTTCCAGAACGTCTGATCACATAACAAGGCAATGGGATATACGACATATGGAGAAGAGTGATGTCGCGTACTCGTATCGCGGGCCGTACTTCTGTATGTAAACGTCGTGATATGCGGTTAGGTTGCAGTTCACTACTTGCTTTCCCATAAGCCACAATGCCAGCTTTTCCGAAGATAGAAAATAAAACAGAACATACAAATTAAAAAAGTTGTGTCTATTTTCAAGGTAAGTCCAATTCCAATGTGCTAAATGTTAAAATTCAGCATGTATTTTCCTACAGAACTTTCCATGGGGGCTGCCATATGTGCTGACATGCATAACAGCAGTAAAAAATTACCTATTTTTGAGTGGGGGTTAATCTCATAATGTCATGTTTAAACATTTATTTGGTAAACTAAAAGCTCTCATTACAATTAATGCGAGATCGGGGAAACATTTCTTTACAACATAATTTATATATATATACAGTTCTCGCTTAAAACATGGATAATCTCATAGTGTAACGAGAGAAGCTAATGTAAAAATGCATGTGGGTTTAAATGTAAATTCATGCAGTAATTCTTGTAAATTCATGTAATAATTTATCGAAATTCATGTAGGAGTTCATGTAAATTAATTTCAAGTTATATTACAAGCAAATATCAAAATCTGAAATGACCAATTTATTGAGAAGTCCTAAAAGATGCTCAGAAGGCTGTCGAGGAATCATTTACGGTACGCGCATACACGTTATAGCCAACATATTTCTTAAAACAACGTAAGCCCCACAAAACGACTGCATATAAACTATCTGGAATGCTAATAAACAAAATACGTACTTGTCAGATAGAAAAAAAATACAATGACGTCATTTCATGCAATAACGAGTTTTTTAAAGATGTTTTTTGCCCGGCCCGACCGATGTGTGATATCATCTAACATGACAAACACACCCGCCAAAGATTTGTTTGTTTGTATGGTGTTTTCAACACATGAAGTTTATATATGACGGTCGATTTTTTTGTGGTGGAGGCAGTCCACACACTTTTCCTGGGTATAATCAGTACAGTACACCTCCCGCCATCCGTGATACCGCCAAAGAGGAAGCATTGCTAAACTCTGCGACAACATGGCTGATATATCATGCAACTGTTTGGGATATGTAGCTATGCGATAGGCGTACGTGTACCAATGTACACGCTTCAATACCAAAGTCTATGTATATATTTTGCAGTCTACGTACAATATACATGTAGCACCCTTACCTTAAAACACTATAAGTCATCCATTGAGATGATAATTTAAATACCACATGAAATACAGCAATAAATTTATGACCGCTGTTCAAATTGTTGACCATGTAGTGCATTTTCATTTTGACTTCAGTTTGCAGTTCACTAATTGCTTTCCCATAAGTCACAATGCAAGATTGTCCGAAGATAAAAAATAAACAGAACATACAAATTGAAAAAGTTGTGTTTCATTTTCAAGGTAAGTCCAAGTTCAATGTCCTAAAAGTTAAAATTCAGTATGTTTCCCATACAGAACTTTTCATGGGGCCGCAATATTTGTCGACAGGCCTAACCGCAGTAAATATTTACCTGGTTTTGAGTGGGGTTAATCTCAAAATTTCATGTTTAAAAATAAATTTGGTCAAAATAAATGCTCTTATTTTAATAAATGTTATTTATTAATTAATTAACAAGTCTACAAATGTATTTTGAAGCATTTATCTGGCATTCTTTTAATTTTTGTGAACTTCACTTTTTGATCAGGTCTCTGGGCGTGGCCAATCTCATACTATATTTAGAATACCGGAACCTATAGTCTTTGTACTATAAGGTCTCACACCTCAATTAATTTTCCCATAGGGTTACTGTACAGCCTTTTCCATCATCTGATCTTCAAAGCAGGGCAGCAGACATTGTTATTGTTTTAATATCTTCAGCAAAGCCAAGACCAGTAATTTAAAACAATAAAATACATAAGTTAGCCAGGTTTTATTTTTTTCTCGCTTATGTTTTGTGACCCCAATGGAAAATATAAAATGCATACACTAACTAGCTGAATATGCGGTGCTTCGGTCAAACAATTCTGAAATTTGAATGAAACCTCATATCAACATGGGATTTTCTGTATCATTTGTCTTTTACACTGTAGATGTATGCAAAATAAAAAATAAATGTTCAAATTAAAAATTGCCAAAAATTGAGAAAAAATAGAATTATATTCTGTTTTCCTTTTGTCTCTAGGTCCATGAGCTTCAGGGGATATAATAGAGGTGTGAGACCATAAATCATTAGCGACATCGTCAGTATGCACATTCGTCCATACCTGGTTGCTCGGCAGAGAATTAACATCTCGTATAAAGTCATTAATGATACCTTGTAAATCATATGCCTGTATTTAGCAATGTGCATGTATCAGGAATAAAACCATGTAGGTTATTAGTCGTATTTGTAAGATACATAACACACCGTCTAAGGAATACCTTCTGAAATGTCGTCTCACTATTCATTTTAAAATCTTATGCAAAAATACAAGTGTTCTTTTATCGACCTCTGCGGTGAGACGTATAAGACCAAACATTGTCTCACTCTATCAAAATAAGTATAAAATACGAACAGGCCGAATACGTGTATGGAATCCTTGAATCTTTATGGAAACCTTGAATCTTTTTACTATAAAATGTTGGAACCGGTTTAACATATCGACGTCTGATTGTTTTCATATTATTTCAAAATTCGCAGCCGGTGGTGCGGTTGGTATGATGACTTTTCTGTGTAACGTGGCTGAAGTCATTGGTGTGAGGCGCAGGGGACTAACTTTAAAACTTTTCAGTGCGAAAAACGATTTGTAGTTAAAGTTATATCAGACAATTATATATTACTGTGGATATAACGTAAATATAATTTAAATCGTTACTAATGAGAGTCGCTTATTCTGTAGTATTATATAATAATATTTCAAAATGTTGGTAACGGGTTAAATGTCAAAGAACTCATTAAATATAGATAACATGAAAAGCAGCATTCAAAGACGACAGTCAACCACAAACACACACAGAAACAAAGAACACATTTAAAGATGCATAAAAGGTCAATAAGACATCACAAACACAAAACCTAAACTGTGTTTACATTCAATCTCAACACTAAAGGACAGTGTTTTTATATCAATATGTCTATCTTCCAGTTATGTAAAGAAATATAAAAATATCGGACAGGGAAAGCAGCATTCAAGGACGACAGTCAACCACAAATCACAAAAACAAACACGCAAACAGACAAACGAGGAGGCAAAAGTAATAAGAAATGCAAACGGCATCACAAACACAAAAGGGTTGACAATAGGGCTACTGCCTTGGAACGGTCAGTGGCAACACAGGCCACTGGGGGTTTAAACTGGTTCTAGGGTGCACCAGACCTCACACTTACCCTACTGTCATCCCATTAAAACAGGACAGTGTAAATAAAGAAATTCCCGCCATGATCTAATCTCTAACCAAAAAGGCAGCATCAATAGGCAATATAAGTAAAACACAAATATGCTCGTGTAAATATAATACAAACAAACAAATAGCCTAGAAAGCCACAATGAAGGTACTCAATGACTTGGCAGAAGCCAGAGCAACAAGAGAATAAACAATTAAGGGCACAACAGGAAAGATCATAGACACACATCAAACGCCACCGTTAGTAAGTTGATGATACACTCCAACATACACGAATTATCTTGAAGCAATGGCAAAAGGAAATAAAAGCGTTACGGATTCATTTTCTTTGACTGACTGCACGCCCAATACGTGTATTTCATCTGCACATTAAAAGTGACATTATCGAAAAAGCAACAACATGTAAATTGTACTCAATGACAGACAGTTGTTGTGAAACACATGGATACATATGTTTTATCTGATGATTGTTCTACTCTTCGTGCCCATGTAACGACACAATTACAGTACAACACTGTTTATCAAAACACTGTCATGGTGTTCCGGTCATATAATAATGTATATCTGCCGATTATGTATACATTTATTCACGGGTTCTTAAAATACCCGTGAATGATATGTTTAAAATGAATGATGAGTTGGTAACTCTTTACTCAACCCTCCCGTTTTAAGGTATGGCCTGGCTGGTTAAAGTCGGTTAAAGTGTGTCTATAGAGTTGGATTTTCAAAATATGTTATAGATATACCTCGTTATCAGAAGGTTTAAAACAGGTATACGTCTGTTGTACAGTTTAGGTTTATTAGGAATACACAAGAGTACATGATTTGCTTCTGAGATTATTCTATAAAGGATTTATGGTTTTCGTTTAGGAATTCCCAGGCATATATGCCTTCCTGTATGGTTTATTGAAACAAACAACATATAAATAAGATTAAATGCTATAATCCTGCAGGTTAACAGTTAGGTGGTGTATTTGTGGTTATCGTTATCTATTAAACACATATATACCTCATAATTTTGATATGCTATCTATAATGATTCCCGACCGACAGTTTTATTACTGATGGGAATCTTTCCATAACAGATTTTCGCTACGGTTTGGAAGATTTATGTATGTTTGCAAAAATCATCTTTTCTTTGTGCTTAAGAGACAACATTATATAATTATATTATGGTAAAGCAGCTACTTGTAATTAAATAACAACATTGAATGGGACATCTATCAATTTGAATTATAAACTAGAACGAATTCAATTCCCTTTAACCCTGTATCCATTTTACATGTAACAGTTTTGATATTTCTTTGAAACTCAGATCACAAATAGTACTATTTATGTTTTTCTGTATACATGTATGACACTGTAAATGAATAAGAAATGTTCAGGGTATTTGTGTATTTGAACTTTTGACACCTATCCCAGTGTCCCATGGTGACCCTGGAGCAATATGGATATTCCCAAAATCATTTAATGTCATTGAGAAAGAAAAATAGATATTTGACCAATTTACCTCTCTCCCCCAACTCTCACTCACTCTTTCCCACCCACCCAACCCCACCCCCACCTCGTCACACCTCTAAGGTACATACACTGAAATTGTTTGATATGCCTTGTATCTTCAGAGGACACATACTTGTATATTTGCCAAGATTAAAAAATACAAACAGAAAAATGACACTACAATTGAATTTTGTATATATTGGACCTTATGACGCCCATCACAACCTCAAAAGTATTACATATACATGTATCAAGCAAAACAATGGAAAATGGTAATGTAATTGAATTTATAGTGTATTTGACCTTTCAACCCCACTGAGGGCTCCTGGGCTCGGAGCCAAACATAATGTTGCTCTTGCACGCCGTCATCATATGTTGCAGTCATACCCTAAGTTTTGTTGAATTCCTTTCAGCGGTTTAGGAAGATATAAAGTAACGGACGGATGGACAAACGGAGGCGATTTTAATATACTTTTTTTTTCTTCTTCAAAACTGTGGGTATAATAACAGAATGATAATATTGTATTATGGTTCTCTAATGAAACTGCGATTTCTGGGGTGACACAATTAAGTTACTCAATAACGACCTCGTTAAAATTACAACTATAAGACTTTTGATAAGAAACAAACCGAACGAGTACTATAAATTGAGATCGAGACTGTTTTTCAAATTCCTGATATTATTTGTGATTAGAAGAAAAAGCTAGTGCTTTAAATTGGTTCTCCCACTTCGTAAGTCTGAATACATCATGTAACGTCTAGTGGAAAATACCTTGGTAATAAGAAGGTAAAGTATATACCTTCTAAATGTTCTGCAACCTGGCGAATTCTGTCGTTTAAGCATGGAACAAATTGAATGCTAAATTTTCTTCACATTTGCCTTATTGTTTAGTACAAAATGTAGCTTTAATTTAGCATGAATACGTCTATGTTAATACTGGCAAAATTATACAATACACATTTCAGTTTCACCTCTTATAACATACATTTGCAAATACAAGTATTACCAGATTAAAAAGTTCAAGTAATGAAGTTCTAGATTGCCGTGTGTCCCTTTAAAATATAATTTTGCTCTGGAAACACACCACATTCGTTCTTCAAACATGCTTTTCTGTCGGGGGTAGTGGCAGGGGTGGTGGTGGGGGGATTGTGTAAGTCAACCAGACGTCCCTATCAACATAGGGCTTGCACAGTGATATATAGTCTAATTTATCAACGACAATTCGGGAAAAAACAGCGATTTTACTAAGCCGCTCTTATACCAATTGGACACCTGCGCGCCAAATAACCATCTGTACAACTACTACACGGAGAGATAAATGCAATTAGCCATGAGCTATAATTGTATCAATGCATTGAAGTTTGTTTTTATTCACTTTAAATCATTGCTATGGAGATTGGCTGCAATAGTGTGTAAGAATAATTCAATGTGTACGTCGCGTATTCGTTTACATTTCAAAGTACCCAATTTCTCTATATCCTGTCAATCTTACAGTTATGTAAGTCGATGGAACATACCACAAAACACGAATTATCTTGAAGCAATGACGAAATAAATTATGCTTTACGAATTTATTGCTTTGAAGGATTACACTATGAGTGTTTATCTTCACATTAAAATTGACTTTATCAAACACAATCAAAACAAGCAAAAGAAAAAAAATCAATTTGTACGCAATGACAGATACTTGTTTTGAAACAAATGGAAACATTTATTTATCTGAGGATTTTTCTTCGTGGCGTCAATAAATACCGAGAATGTCCGTTTTACTGACATTAAATTGAACAGTTTCATTTATTCAAACAAAAAAGGGGAGTTAATGTAAATACGAGTTATCTGCTTGAATACCATTTAATTAAGTTGTGTCATGGAAATGGTCATGGCTGATTAAGATATATAATAATACAGATAAGGTCAAACTAATTATCAATTGTAAAACAATGCAAATGAACTTGTATTTCTTTGCTCTGTCACCGGTCGCAAACAATATGATGCTAGCAAATGCCGATACTGTAATCCAAACTAAGCCTCGCAGCATATTCACACAGATTTCAATATATTTAAGTGACGGAAACAAAACTGACATACAAATGATACACTATTAGAATAGAGCGGCCCCGACCCCAACCGTGGTATTCCTCGCCGGTAACCTAAATATATATAGGAGCGATCAGCCCCGCCAACGGTAGCAGACGAAGCAGCTCCGACAACGGATGCTGATGAAAGTTTATCTTTAAACGTCTGTGAAACAACTACAACACGCAATTCGTAAGTGTCTTTGATTGATAACACAACTGTCTCCAGATGATTGCTCTTGTACCTTAGTCACGACAACCTGCTATAATCGACCCGATTTGTGACAATGCATCTATTTCTTTGAACATGTTGAACAGCAGTGCTGCAAATATAAAGTGAATAGATCAGAAACGGAAATATTTTGGGTTGGTACGGATGGGTTTTGTGAATGTATAAATGTCAGATTATAGTTAAAATTTGAAATTTGTCATGAGAATTTTGAAAACGGTAGTGAAAGCAATAATAAGTACCATTCGGCATACTTGTAAAGAATAGCCTACCTCGAGGTAGATTATACATGAACTTACCTCCCTTTTGTAACAATATATGCATAGGCCTAGACTCGGCGGTATCATGCATAGATATTCGTCTGGGCAGATTAGACAGATGCGCGCGTTTTTTCACGAACATGAAGTCGACGTTCGCGCGACGTCATGTTGTAAATAAACGTAAAACGTCAACTGTTGATGCACCCGTTATACTTTTAGACGTCACTTGTTGCCTCTCATAGGTTAAAAGTAAGAAATTAATATTAAATAACCTTGAAAATATGTTTTTTGAAAGTCTCACAGAATCTCTCAAAGTCTCGCCAAAATCGCATCCAACGTGAGGGGAGATTTCTGTCACCGAGGCAAGCATAAACCTTTTGGTGTGTAGAACACCCAATTCCCCTTTTCGGCTTGAACAACAGTTGAAATATTAAGCGATTAAACCTAGTAGATATCTTACAGATGTACAGTTTATTTTGTTTTGGGGATACATATGAAATGCAGAATTTGTTTCTGATACTATCTCCTAAAAACTTAACAACATTATAATTATATTGTCTTTTAGGAACACATAGGAGAATAGGCCTTCCCGCGTGTTATCTTGAAATAACAACAACATATAAACAACAATAACAGCTGTAATCATACAGGTTAAGAGTTCGGTTGCGTGTTTGTGGTTATGGTTATTTATCATACAAACCGTACCCCATACTTTTGATATATCAAATGAAAATTATATGATTCCCAGCCGACAGTTTCATTACCGACGAGAAATGTTCTATAAGATTTTCTTTCGACGGTTTGGAAGGATAAAGTCTAGTTGCATCATTATGATCTTTTATTTCTCCTTAATAGACTAAATTATAAAATACTCTGGTGGTAAAACAACTACTAATATTTAAATAGCGACATTGAAGGGAACAACTATCAATTTATATTTTAATCAACAGAACGTGTACATGTTGTATTTTGTTTATTTAGACTAATGAAACTGCAAACTATGGGGTACCAAATTTAAGTTTATCAGATTCAACACTTGTTTTAAAGTTGTAATAACTTCTGATTCATTGCGGTCTGTGCATTGACGTGCAAGTTCCCTATTAACAACCGTGAACCAAGCAATAATCAACTTAATAAACATATACAGACAATCATGAATATTGATGATTTTTATATTATTATATAACTGCTGCTAATTTATACCAACTTTCTCAAAAGCATTTAATTTTGTAATTACAGTTGTTACAGTTTCGACCAGCGCAAACAACAGTCCATGATTTTTCATCATATGTATCCGTTTTCAATAAGAAACGACCATTGTCCACTGTTTTACTAATGTCGGCTTTCAATCAATGTCCCCTTAAACGGTGGCGTTAGACTTGTATTGGCCCACGCCGATGAATAATCGTGCAGCTCGTCATTGTAGCATGTTGATGCAAGCAAACTGTTTATTATTCCCTAACAGCCGCAACTTAGCTGACAACACATCAAACCATGGAATCAAACATTTTGATCTAAGTTTGGAACGGGAATTGAATTGAATTGGATTGAATGTTGTTTAACGGCTCTTCAACACAGTATAGGTTATTTAGAGCCGTCCCAGAGAGAGGGAAAGGATACATAGAAATCCGGGAACCTGCCCTACTCTTATTATCGAATAGATTCCTATGGTTCTTTAACGTGCTCGGAGGATAGACCGATACACGGGACCTCCCGGTTTACGTCCCCATCCGACGAACGGAAGCCCTCCGAACGATTACATTACATTTTGTGATGACCAGGTTGAAGCTCGATTAACAGATTGTGCAACATTCTTGGCCATATCATTCAAACAGTTTGATAAAATTCATTTTTCAAGAAAAGTACGACTTAGAAATGGAGTTTGATAATCTATACCCGATTTTCTAACGTGGCCTACGGAAGGCCTATGGAAGCTATTGAAAAATGTATTTTAGTCACACAATCGTTTTTTAACCATCGGCTTCGAGTAAGTAATGTAGGCTTGTAACAGATCAGTCACTAATAACGCAATTAATCTTTCTTTTATGTATCCTCTTTACAAGGGCATATGGTAAATAGGTCCTTATAAGTCAACAACAATATGCTTCTTATTTGATCATATTATTACAAGAAAATATAACAAGAAAGGAAGAAAAACCAGCAACAGCATTTTTAAATATATAATCAACAAATTTATTCAAATACTACAATGGATCCAGTATATCTTTAAAATCCGATATACGAATAAAGTCCAAATAATATTGGCAAGTGTCCCTTTAATTGTCAAGTGTCCCTTTAATCTAATTGTCAAGTTTCCCTTTGATTCAAGTCTTTCCTGGGTTATTTATTCACAATTGTCTAAATAATCCAATGTCACCTTTATTATAGATGAGCACAATCAATTTTATCTTCTCAAAATATTTTTAATTCGCAGCATCCAATATTTTCACTTTATAATAAATTTTCAATTCACATACTGAACCAGATACTCAACTCTGAATACTGAATACTGAAACCAACAACAACCCTAAAAGGCTGTATTTATACTGTCAATATTTTCACTTTATAATAAATTAGACATTAATTATAAAGTGAAAATATTGACAGTATAA
Organism: Cyrtodaria siliqua; assembly: GCA_037043455.1. Lineage (NCBI taxonomy): Eukaryota > Metazoa > Mollusca > Bivalvia > Adapedonta > Hiatellidae > Cyrtodaria > Cyrtodaria siliqua. The sequence continues at coordinate 56,596 of JAWPHD010007987.1, read as the reverse complement.
ATACAGCCTTTTAGGGTTGTTGTTGGTTTCAGTATTCAGTATTCAGTTACAAACCAGATACTCAACTTTAACTGAAATACGTATTATGTAATTACCCGGATATGTCTTAACCCCAGAAAGTATTTACTTTTTTATTTCCGTCTTTCTAAACAAACTATATGTAAGTAAAAAGTCGCTCCGACTACAAATTAGTACTGTTATTACTTTTGGTCCTTTGGGATCATCAAGCTCAATCTGTGTTGCTTTAAAATAGAACATCGCTAAAGCCGGTGCTAGGAGGCGTGGGAGGTGTTGCATTTTTAAATAACCTCTCATGAACAGACTCAATAAAACCGAGTCTGCTACTTTTATCTTTTGTTTGTTGCTTCCGAGGGATCCCATTTTCAGTATTTTTTAAGGCGAAAATATATAACTGAACTGTTGAGCGAAACGACCGACTAGGGTTACGTTATCCGTTTTAAAAAATGGTTCATCGTGCTGTGTTTGAATGGTTTTATTATTGTATATTATTTCGAATTTAGCTTTAAAAAGGCGTTAACATGTTTGATTGTACAAGCAAAAGAAATTATCAATCACTCTCAAAATGCAACCGGAACGAACTAGTGCATTTGCTTCTTTATGTACATTGTTATTGTTATAAGATAACGTGACCATACTGTAGTCCCAAAACATATGAAACTAATACGATGAAAGGCACTTGCCTAAAGCGTGGCAAATGCCTCTCCGTATAAAACACGATTCGTCCGTATTTGTTATCACTTGTCTAATTCAGACTTTTTAAATTTGGGTATAAATCGTTTCTATACCCGTTATTGCTTACCATTGCACAGTTGAAAGTGCTTAACATGTGAAACGATAGTCGTATCCATGTAACCGGGCACAGGTAAATGGCGGGAAAATCGTCCTTTAACCGGGACTCAAACATGCGCTTCTAGCGTTTTAACCTTGGAGCTATCGAGGAAACATGGTTGGCAATCACTTATTCACCATATACTGCACGCGATTACATAACAGACTGTCCATGAATTTAGAATGATACAAAAAAAAATTGCTAGATTTCTCAGCATGCTCCCGGAGGATTACATAAATTTAACAGATTGAATCGTGCCTCAACCTGGACTTAAACCCGAGGTCACTGGATTACTATACCAATGTCATGACGTCTGAGCCATCGACGACATACGGTTGTCAATCGAACTGTTTCCATATAATTATCCTCATTTACAACCACACAAATGCAAACTGAGATCATTAAATGTATACATTCCAACTAAGAAAGAACAACCTTTATCAATGGTCTATTTATTAGTAATGCTTCTTAAACGCGTCTATTCCGGTTATTACCACTGAAAACAAACAACGAACTGCTTTAATTAATATAAATATAATTTCAGTCGTCAATCAATTATATTATTGTTATTATTAAATTATTCAGGTGTTTTGTTACGTTTTCTTTCTTCCCGCAATGATTGAAATGTTTCTCAGTAGACTATAATCATTTATTTACCTACGACATTCTTGCTAAATGCTCATTGGTAGTGTAAGAATATGATGTTTTTTTCCGGAAGTTATCCAACACGTACGAGAGTGTCTTGTCGTGCCCTCAATGGTTTATTCGCTTTGTTGCTCTGCCTTCTGCTAAGTCATTGAGTACATTCTTTAAGAATAGTTCATGGCGGGAATTTCTTTATTTACACTGTTCCATTTTATTGGGTTGACAGTAGGGTAAGTGTGAGGTTTGATGGACCCTAGAACCTGGTTTAAGCCCCAGCGGTCTTTTTTGCCACTGACCGTTCCAAGGCGGTAGCCCTATTGTCAAACCTGTTGTGTTTGTGATGTCTTTTTTGGCCTTTTATTCATCTTTGAATGAGTTCTTTTTTCTGTGTGTGTTTGTGGTTGACTGTCGTCCTTGAATGCTGCTTTTCCTGTTCGATTTTTATATCTGTATTTATATAGTGTTCAAGGCATTAGAAAACAAGAATTGTACACGTTTATTAAGTATGCGTTTAAATCGGGCAATATTTTGTGACATCTTCGCAGAGATACATTGAGATAATTTCAGTTTCTTCCTAGACCTATATCCATAGTTTTGTGTATATGTTATTATGTATGTGAACTACTGTATTGTGATCTCGTCTTTAATACTGTTGGGAAAAGTGTTTGGTTATACTTTTATTTTCTACGTTTATACTATTTTTATTTATAAAAACAATAATAATTTCAAACACAATTTTAACAATGATAATGAATAATAATAAAATCCAATCTAAATCCTAAATAACATCCAAAATCCTAAATAAAAAATGACTCAATGCACCCGTGCGGCGCTTTCTATAGGGGCTTTAATCTTATGAATATTAATGTTAGCATGTAGGCCATTGCTAAGCTTTAACCTAGATGCTTCATCCCAGTGAACTTTCACCAGCGAACTTCGCCATCAACAGTCATAAATCATTTAGCAGGCATGCCCGTGCTATGACAGTCATAACTTATTTAGCAGGCAAACCTGTGCTATGTAAATGATACTAAGCATGCACAGAGGAACCTATATCTGATACATTGAATACAAAACTAATCAAACTAATACAGTATATAATCAAACTTTAATTAATACAGTATGATAAACTCATAACACAAATCATAACAATACCGACGCTTCAAAGCCATTAATGTTACAAATGAAAGTACGCAGACGAGAGCACTTAATAACATTGCTTTTGATTCTGATTGCATCTTTTGATTAATCAAGTTAATATTATTTTGCAGTTTCAAAATGTCAATTTCGCTACACGTTTGGAAAGCGATTATTCAACTCAAAGAAATCTTTGGTTTATGTGTTTTCTGTATAGATGGAAGCATCCTTGTGAAACAGAAATGTTTTGAGAGAAACGCATCCATGTTTATAGCAACACTTTCATCTAATTGGAATGAATGAATACTTGGCAGTTACAAAATGTTAGTAACATGTATTAAACGAGCTTCAATTAGTTTTAGATTAAAATGCGTTGCGTGTATAATTTATACATCTAAGAAGTAAGTTGGGAATCACTCATTCAAACATCTTAAGTGCAAATGACCGATTATAAAATAGTTTCAATATCTACTTTGTTGGAAATAGTAGGCGTACGGTTCGATTGTTGGAGTGATTAGCAAGTAAACGAGTTGTATATTTTTAAACTCAGTTTAATGATAGCTGTAGTACGTGTCATATACTTGTAAATACTGGGTTGATTATGTGGCAAACGTGAAAAAGAGATACGTTGGTACAAAGGTAGGTAAAAAATCGAACAGGAAATGTAACATTTACAGACCAGCCAACGAAAAACACGCATATAAAACCAACGACAAAGACCGCTAGGGGTTTGAACCATGTTCTAGGCTGCACCTTAATATAATCATAACAATATCCCCATTGCATATTACTAAAGACGTCCATATGTTGTACAAAGTAGATCCTACAAAAGTGTTATCTCCCTTGAACGCTTTTGGGCCTATTCAAAAAAGGAAAAGACAAAACACAGTTGTTCTTTTCTCTATTTTAGGCAACATACATTTTGAAAACGACGATTGTATTAATTTTGCTTTATCACATAACATGGCTTCTGGGAGTGCAATAAAGCCATGACTTATTTCTCGTAATACACTTGTGTATTACAGATGCAAATGAGGACCGAATCACTGTGTTTGTAGACAGTAAAACATTTAATCCCAATTGTTTGCATGGTATATCATACGGTACGTTCAGACGCCTTAATTATTTATCATCATTTGAAATCTTACTTCATATAAAGAATGTTAGTAACGTTGAATTTGGTTTAAGGTGTCGCATTATTTGTAAGGCGAACTCATTTACAGCCGCGTAACGTAGCAACGTCATGTAAACAGCAAAACGACCTCATGAATTGTCTTACAAATTGCCGCCGTATATAAGGAAATTGACAACATTAATGTGAAACTATCACGTCGTAGGTGTGTTATGTGATAAACAGAATCTTACATTCTTGACTGTGTATTATCGACTTTAATGAACTCGTTGTATAAACTGATAGGATACTCGGTAAGAGTCTCGTATCCTATCATTTTATCAAACTCGTTTATTAAATTCAATAATACACAGTCACTGTTGTAAGATCCTCTATTTAAGGTAAATCGTCAGTGTGTAAAAAACAGATGACAGAGAAACTCGCATGTGGAGGTCTAATTCCAATATCGGCAGTATTTGACATGATAGACAGTGTACTTATATGGTTCATATAATATGAGCACGGGTTGTGAAGTCAGACTCATTGCGGAATTAATATCACTCCTGGGTTCTATCTCGGACGGAAGCTGAAACTATCCTCAGTTGCAAAATAAAGTGGACACTGAGTTATGTTTAGATTTAATGTGTATAACGTTTCTTTGGAATTAAATTGACAAATTCCAAAACGAATATGCCATGTTTGGTACCAAAGCTTTTTATCATTCCATTGCCAATATCATGTTGCCATTTTTTTCAATAGGTCGAATCATTAAGGGACTGTCGCTTGCTATAAAGTAAAATGTTCAAAATGTCCAGTTTCTTTTGCAACTGAGAATATATACAATTGTCTGATTAATGCAATATTATGATTTTTACATACTATTTACTCAGTTAATGAGTGAATTGAATTTTTGATTAAAGCTACACAGTTTCTATATCAGTCGATTTCTTCTTTGTAGGCGTGTCTTTATTTGTAACCTATTTCGCTTTTCACAAAATGGTATTACCCTCCAAAAAAAAAATTATGAGTCTATTAATTAAAACAATTCAAATAAATCTTTCACCTCTTCGGTTACACTCTGCTTCATCAATACAAATTCCACAGAAAAACTCTTCATTTCTTACAACTAAACCATATGTACGCCTTACACCTTTAACTCTTCATTCGGCGACCTCGTTTCATGTTCCTTCTAATAATATTACTAGGATTTTTAATAATGGCTCAAAAGTTTTCCTAACTCACCTGTTTTGAGGATAAATACTGATAAAGGTGATCCTTTGGGAGCAACACACACAATTAAGAGAATAAAGCAGCAGACTCGGTTTTCTTGAGTCTGTTCATGAGAAGTAATGAAAGAAGCAACACCTCTCACGCCCACTAGCACCGGCTTCAGGGGTATTCTACTTCAAAGCCACCTATATTGGGTAGAAATAACACTACTGATTCGTAGCACGGGGAGACTTTTTACAGCCGCAACATTGCACTAAACGAACGCTAGTGTGAATGTTAATAAATACTGATAAAGGCGATCCTTTGGGCGCAACAAACACAGTTCATTCAAGACGCAGGGTGTTTCCCTCTATTAATAAGTGCAATGCTAAAGGGTGCAGTTGTTGCAATTATTTATCTTGCAAGTCCACCATTAAATCAGCTGTTAATGGTAGATTGTTTAATGTATTATTAGCTTCAAATGTTGATTGACGTACATCTCACGTCATTTATGTTCTGTGTGAAATGCACCACGTTGCGGTATACAATATGTTGGACAAACAGGTCGATCCTTAAAAGTTATTTGAAAATCCGTCCATTATTGTCAGAGTTATGAAGCGGACACGATTGTACCGACGAACGGACAGACAGTGCGACTACTATATGCCACCCTTCGGGGGCATAAAAAGCCTATTAGAAATATTATTTTCAACTACAACAAAATAGTTTCTGACCTTGATATAGTACATAATACTCCTAAAGAATGTGAATGCATCACATCCAAATTTTGCTATGTTCCAGCAGGTCATGTCATCACTGGTAATTTTGATATTGTTGATAAACGTATTCGGCATTTGTTTTCGAAAGGGCCTAAATATAGATTCAACTATTGATTTTAATGCCTGTCGTGCCCAGGTCGCCCGCTCCATTGGAGAGTTTAGTATAAAATGGTGTCGTAGAGAACATGCGGACCCAAACTAGCTTTCTACTTGGAAAAGTCAATTCTTATAATTATAGATACACGTATTAACTTTTATAATGCTAACTCCTCTTTACTTCCTCCGATACCTAGGTTTTCCTTTCGTAATTTAAAATCGGGAATTCAGGAATTTCATAATACATTTGTTTTAGTTCCTACAGATAAAGCAGCTAATAATGAAGTTATTGTTTGACGCCTACATCATGTACATTACGTCAATGTTTTATCTCTGGAACTCGGCAGCACCAATTCGTATACTCCAGTTAATTCTACTGAGGATGATGTTGTTTCCGCACATATCACTCGGTGCAATACTTTCAAGGCTGGTTTAAACAATAAGCAAAATAAACTGCCTACTATGTACTGGATTCCTAAATTACATAAAAGTCCGTATAAGGCTCGCTTTATTTCGAATTCTAGTGCCTGCACCACAACAAACATCGCCAAACTTCTTGTCTTAATGCCTTAAATATCACGTTAAACTATATTGTGATAAAACTTATGAAAACTCTGGGAATAATTTATGTTGATCTATAACAAATTTAGGAGACGTTCTTGATAAAATTTTGAATAAAGGTCAAGTTTCATCAATAAGCACTTATTTACTTCTCTACACTATATACAACCTTACCACATCACCTTATTTAAGACAAGCTAATTTCTCTTATTCAACAAACATTCGCTAGAGAAAATACTACATTTTTAGCATGTAATAATATTAAAGCGTTTTTTACTAACGGCAGTTTAGACAATTATACTATGTGGACATGCTATGAAGTTTGTGAAGCACTCATCTTCCTATTAGATAATATTTTCGTCAGATATGGTACCACCGTTTATAGACAAATTGTTGGTATCCCTATGGGTACAAACTGTGAACCACTTGTCGCAGATTTGTTTTTATTTTGCTATGAAAGAGATTTCATGTTGAGTCTTTCACCAGCTACCCAGACAGATGTTATTGAAGCTTTTAATGACACCTCTCGGTATCTGGATGACATACTGAACATTGACAACCATTTCTTTCCAACTATGGTTGATAATATTTATCCTAAAGAACTTCAGCTAAATAAAGCTAATATATCTGACAATAACGCTTCTTTTCTTGATTTAGATCTCTCGACTGAAAATGGTGAAATAATTCTATGACAAGAGAGATGATTTTAATTTTGACATTGTTAATTACCCCCACTTGGATGGGGATGTTCCCCGAGCAACTTCTTATTGGTGTATGTGTCTAAACATATTCGTTTTTCAAGAGCTTGTACTCGAGTTGAGGAATTTAATATAATTTATAATCTTTGTATAACTAAAAAGCTACTCAATCAGGGTTACCGTTACCATAAACTTCGTAAAACCTTTGCAAAATGTTATTATCGTAACCCTGATCTTCTTTTCAAATATAACTATCACAACCTGACTTCTATGGTGATGTGATTTATAAACTTCGTAAGATACTTGGTCATGATCATTTTCATACTATCTTTGTTAAACTTGTTAAAAAGTTTATCAAAAGAAGTTATGACCCTATCATTTTGCAACGTACTGCATGCTTCGTGGCGGACACTTTTACAGTTCGCTACTATGCTTTCCTCTTTAATTGTACGCTGACCGGACAGACTGTAGACCCTATGATGACGTCTACCTAAAGCCCATTGAGACGGTGGCGTTTGATGTTTGTCTATGATCTTTCTTGCAGTGCCCTGAATGGTTTATTCTCTTGTTGCTCTGGCTTCTGCCAAGTCACTGAGTACCTTCATTGTGGCTTTCTAGGCTATTGTTTTTTTTGTATTATATTTACACGAGCATGTTTGTGTTTTCTAATATTGCCTATTGATGCTGCCTTGTTTGATAGATTAGATCATGGCTGGGATTTCTTTATTTACACTGTCCTGTTTCAATGGGATGACAGTAGGGTTAGTGTGAGGTTTGGTGCACCCTAGAACCGGTAAAAAAAACCCCAGTGGCCTACTTTGTCACTGACCGTTCCAAGGCGGTAGCCCTATTGTCAACTCTTTTGTGTTTGTGATGTCGTTTGCTTTTATTATTACTTTTGCCTTATTGTTTGTCTGTTTGCATGTTTGTTTCTGTGTTTTATGGTTGACTGTCCTCCTTGAATGGCACTTTCCCTGTCCGATCTTTTTATATTTCTTTGTACTCGAGTTGAGGACTTTAATATTCGTAATCTTTGTATAACTAAAAAAGCTACTCAATCAGGGTTACCGTTACCATAAACTTCGTAAAACCTTTGCAAAATTGTATTATCGTAACCCTGATATTCTTTCTAAATATAAAAGTAATTTAAGGACTCTTCTGCGACAAGGACTATCACAACCTGACTTCTATGGTGATGTGATTTATAAACTTCGTAAGATTCTTGGTCCTGATCACTTTCATAATATCTTTGTTAATTTGTTAAAACGTTTATGACCCTATAATTTTGCAACTAACTGCATGCTTGATGGTGGACCCTTTTACAGTTTGCCACTATGCTTTCCTCATTAACTGTACGATGACCGGACAGGCTGTGGACCCTATGATGACGCCCACCTAAAGCCCATTGGGACGGTGGTGTTTGATGTTTGTCTATGATCTTTCTTGTAGTGCCCTGAATGGTTTATTCTCTTGTTGCTCTGGCTTCTGCCAAGTCACTGAGTACCTTCTAGGCTATTGTTTTTTAGCTCGACTATTCGAAGAATAAGAGAGCTTATGTAATCACCCCGGGGTCGGCGTCGGCGTCGGCGTTGGCGTCGGCGTCGGCGTCCCACATCAAGGTTTGCGTGTAAGCTGTGTTTGCAAGTCTATATCTCTTACATTTCTTATCCTAGCACAACCAAGTTTGTTCATGGGCTTCTTTGTAGCATTATCTTAAGGGCTGCATTAGCAATTTTGGTTCCTGTAACCCATGGGCTCCCAAGGAACCCAAATTCTGATAGCCCTTAAAATATGTCTGTTTCACATCAAATTTTGCGTGTAAGCTGTGTTTACAGGTTTATATCTCTTTTATTTTTTGTCCTAGCTGAACTCAATTTTGGAATTGGGTTTCCTTATAGTATGATGTGAAGGGTTGGATAAGTAATTTTGTCTTCTGCAAATTCTGGGCTCCCATGGAACCCAAATTGTGATGGCCCATAAAATGTGCAATAAATGCAGATCTAGGTTTGCATGTAAGCATGTATATATCTATTATTTTGGTTTGGGATTTGTTATAGCATTAGGCATCTTATTACTTCACCCATATTGGGTCATGGGCTCCCTCCTCCCCCTCCCCCTCTACCCTCGCCCCCACTCCCCTCCTCACCTTTTTTTTTTTTTTTTTTTTTTACATATTTCGGTGTTGTTTTAGTCAATTCTTACACATATATGTTGCAACCCTCCCCGCCCCCACCACCCCATCCCCCCGCCTTTCACCCCATCACCCCCACCCCGCCCCAGACTTGAAACTTTTTTTTTTTTTTTTTACATATTTCTTTGTTGTTTTAGTCAATTTTTACACATATATATTGCCCCATCGACCCCCACCACCAACCCACTCCTGCCTCTCACCCTCACCCCCGCTCTACACCACCCCCCACCCTAACCCACCCCACCCCACTTGAGACTATTATGTTATTCTTTACATATTTCTGTGTTGCTTTTGTCAATTCTTACACATATATGTTGCAACCCCTCTCCCCCACCCCTCTCAACCCATCACCCCTCCCCCACCTCCACCCCGCCCCACACTTGGAACTTTTTTTTCTTCATATTTCTTTATAGTTTTAGTCAATTCTTACACACATATGTTGCCCCCTCCCACCCCCCCCTCAACCCACTCCCGTATTTCACCCCCGCTCCCCCCCACCCAACCCCCACTTGAAAATCTATTTTTTTTATTATTTTTTTTTACATATTTCTGTGTTGTTTTAGTCATTTCTTACACATATATGTTGCCCCCTCCCCCCGCCCCAAACCCACTCCCGCCCCCCCGCTCTCCCCCACACCCCACCCCCACTTGAAACTTTTTTTTTACACATTTCTGTGTTGCTTTTGTCAATTCTTACACATATATGTTGCCCCCTCACCGCCCCACCCACCCACCCCACCTACACCGTCTCTCACCCCACCGCCCCACTACACTAGATTTTTTTTTTTTTTACATATGTCTTTGTTGTTTTAGTCAATTCTTACACATATATGTTGCACCCTCCCCCCAGCCCCCAACTTACTCCCGCCTCTCCCCCCCCCGCTCCCCCCACCCAACCCCCACTTGAAACTATATATTTTTTTTTACATATTTCTTTGTTGTTTTAGTCAATTCTTACACTTATATGTTGCACCCTCCCCCCAGCCCCCAACTCACTCCCGCCTCTCCCCCCGCTCCCCCCACCCAACCCCCACTTGAAACTATTTTTTTTTTTTACATATTTCTTTGTTGTTTTAGTCAATTCTTACATATGTTGCCCTCCCCACTCAAACTCGATTTTTTAATTAATTTTTCTTCTTCATATTTTTGTGTTGGTTTGGTGAATTATTACATAGCTCCTTACACATATATGTTGCCCTCACCACCACCACTCCCTCCACCATCCACCCCCGCCTCTCTCCCAACCCCACCCCGCACCCCACTCAAAACTCGATTTTTTTTATTTTTTATTTTTTTTACATATTTCTATGTAGTTTTGGTCAATTCTTACACATAGTTATGTTGTGCTCCCAACCCCACCCCACATTGTTGTAGCCTTGTTTTCTGATGGTATATACTAGCTTTAAATTTATTATTCTCCGAAAAATCGAATAGTCGAGCTGCGCTGTTCTCCGACAGCTCTTGTTTGTATTATATTTACACGAGCATGTTTGTGTTTTCCTTATATTGCCTATTGATGCTGCCTTGTTTGTTAGAGATAAGATCATGGCGGGGATTTCTTTATTTACACTGTCCTGTTTTAATGGGATGACAGTAGGGTAAGTGTGTGGTTTGGTGCACCCTAGAACCGGTTTAAACCCCCAGTGGCCTACTTTGTCACTGACCGTTCCAAGGCGGTAGCCCTATTGTCAACCCTTTTGTGTTTGTGATGTCGTTTGCTTTTATTATTACTTTTGCCTTATTGTTTGTCTGTTTGCATGTTTGTTTCTGTGTTTTATGGTTGACTGTCCTCCTTGAATGCTACTTTCCCTGTCCGATCTTTTTATATTTCTTTGTACTCGAGTTGAGGACTTTAATATTCGTAATCTTTGTATAACTAAAAAAGCTACTCAATCAGGGTTACCGTTACCATAAACTTCGTAAAACTTTTGCAAAATTGTATTATCGTAACCCTGATCTTCTTTCTAAATATAAAAGTAATTTAAGGACTCTTCTGCGACAAGGACTATCACAACCTGACTTCTATGGTGATGTGATTTATAAACTTCGTAAGATTCTTGGTCCTGATCACTTTCATAATATCTTTGTTAAATGTGTTAAAACGTTTATGACCCTATAATTTTGCAACTTACTGCATGCTTGATGGTGGACCCTTTTACAGTTTGCCACTATGCTTTCCTCATTAACTGTACGATGACCGGACAGGCTGTGGACCCTATGATGACGCCTACCTAAAGCCCATTGGGACGGTGGTGTTTGATGTTTGTCTATGATCTTTCTTGTCGTGCTCTTAATTGTTTATTTTCTTGTTGCTCTGGCTTCTGCCAAGTCATTGAGCACCTTCATTGTAGCTTTCTAGGCTATTGTTTTTTTGTATTATATTTACACGAGCATATTTGTGTTTTACTTATATTGCCTATTGATGCCGCCTTGTTGGTTAGAGATTAGATCATGGACGGGATTTCTTTATTTATACTGACCTGTTTTAATGGGATGACAGTAGGGTAAGTGTGAGGTTTGGTGCACCCTAGAACCGGTTTAAACCCCCAGTGGCCTACTTTGCCACTGACCGTTCCAAGGCGGTAGCCCTATTGTCAGCCCTTTTGTGTTTGAGATGTCATTTGCATTTATTATTACGTTTGCCTTCTTGTTTGTCTGTTTGCGAGTTTGTTTCTGTGTTTTGTGGTTGACTGTCCTCCTTGAATGCTACTTTCCCTGTCCGATCTTTTTATATTTCTTCATGTTCACCAGCTCATGTCGAAATCGCGTATTTAAGCAAGCAAATATAACGTAGGACATCATTTATTGTATAGACACCGACCAGTGCACATCGTACCTGTACAGGGTAACATTATGATTTACAGAAGAAGAAATAAAATTGCCTCTTTCAGGACTCGAACGCACGACTTTCTGATTTCAAGTCAGGTGCACTATCCACTGAGCTATAACGTTTCTTGAGAAAATGGTATACTAACTATTATGAGGCAAAATAACTTAACATATTTGAACGGAACTCAAAATTAATGAATAAATATATAGTCCATCTGGTCGCACGTAAATTAAAAGTGTGTAATACTATATGTTATCAATATGAAACTAATATTCCGCCTCAAAACAACCATATCTCCACTTGTTATTTAGCGCTTGATGAGTTTATGTGTGCTCTAGTTATTACGTAATGCCTATTTAGTGTTACAAATGCTATGACCAGTAAATAAACGTCGTCTAGTGGTTAAACATACATCCATAAAAACTTAAAAGCGCAACTTCTGTGGTTTAAATCACGTTCTGGGAAAGTACATGTTTACATATATTTGAAGCCGTATATTTATCGATGCTAGCTGTACGAAAGCTAAATGCAAATGTGATATTTACGCATCGATTTCTGCCTGATATACCGACTTTTGGGGTGTTCGTCGATTTGATACTACCTCATATGTGTCTCATTCATAGTCATGAGTTTTTACCAGTTAAAATAGAGACTGTGTAGCTTTAACGGCACATCACCATTCTTAACGGTGTACAAATATATGAAGTCAATCAGCCGAAAAATACATAGCAATTCGGAATTATTGTACTCTGAAAATCGAATAGGAAATAGAAACTGAAATACAATTTACTCTAACATATACATAGTCTAACATTTTAACGGTTAATATATTCTCCAGTTATTTAGAGAATATACTATATAGTTTTCGGCGTATGTTTCAGCCAAAGATCTTTCAGCGTTTACATAAAAACATATTTGAAAACAAAAATAGTTTTTGGTATAACTTTTCCCATATAAACTCCTTGTGGCTGGGGCAACAAAACAGTAACTTTACGTAGCATTAAAAGCTCAATATACAACCTCTAAGATGTCTTAATTTAGAATCTTCCAACACTTAAATATCATTTTGGATAGAAATTAAAAAAATATATTCTATTTTTTCAATAGAGCAGAATTTTGCATTGATTTTTAGCCCTATCAAAAACAAATTGCGTATGCCAAATGTTTTTTTCTCACACAATTTTGAAAAGTAACGTAGCTGTATTTACACATTTCCGATTCACTGATACACAACATATAAAGATGATAATCAAATTGTATCTGAAATGTACTAACAATATGTTGCTCCCCAAACAATGGTACACGGGACCTCCTAGTTAACGTCATCCGACTGCCAATACCGTTCTCAATTGAGTGCTCAGAACGCCTGTATCCCGCAAATTATAAAAGTAACGCGAATAGTAAATACCTATATTTCTTCCATACCAGATAAGGTGACCCCCCTTTTACACCTGATCTTACACATGGTGGAAGATAAAAGTCACGTGCTGATATCAACAATGACAGTTGCAAAACATTAATAGTTGGCGACGTCAACGCGCAGAATGTAAATAGTGTGCTAGAAAACGAATCAATCATGGTATCCGGTTAAGTTAGGGAAATTCCAACCCTCGGTATAACTCGGCAGAGCCCCGGTTACAATAAAAACATGACTGTATACCTCGTGTTGGAATTCCCTATCTTCACCAGATACCAATGAAATATTCTTATGATATACCTACTACCTGCAGACTACCTGTATCGACGTTTTTTGTTCATTATACGGAGCAAATAATAGAGAAATTAGTCAGAAAAATCTTATAATTGAATATATTAAGCACTACGCCTAGCGTAGGTTAAACCAAGTACATACTGATGACTTTTCTATGGCTTTTTAATATATTTTATGTCGAACGGTTTAGCAACATATAAAATGTATTAGATGTAATGTTTTTTCATGATTATACCATATTAGAAACAAGCACCTGCTTCCTTAGCGCAATAGGAACGACGAAATGCAACGGCATTAATCATCTATGAAATTGTAATGATTGATAGAAACATATTATACAAGTTATAACTGTGTTTTCTTTTCACAAAAAAAGCAATTGTTCATTTGCGATAGATAATTACAACGTTTTATAAATACGTTATATTCAAATTATTGACGTACACCAGACTTATTATTACTATTTAATGTCTTCTGCTTCAGTTCAAATTCTTCATAGTTCGTATGATAACCTGGAAACAATCTTGGTCTTATTTATGTATCAATAATAACAAGTGTAATGAACAAATGCAATTCTAGTAAGTGCTTTTATTACATACTGTTTCTTTAGAAATAACACGACTTATAAATCGACTTGAACATTACGTGGTCTGAGTATTAACTTTCATACCCCATCCAAACCCTTCTCCAAGAAGCGAAAACGGGGTTCGCTGTGGGTATGATATAAAACCTTAATATTGACTTAAAAAGTGTGCGTATTGTAAAATTAAAACATTTAATAGATGCTTTTAAACAGGTAATTGCATTTCCTCAGTAAATAATGTTTTTAAAGATGTTTACTTTTCGAAATATCCGTTATCGAATCCTGCAATTGAAGCTTTCCCATCGTTTGATAGAATTGAGGCGGGACCATGTAACGAGTATGATATTGTTACTACTTTCACACCTCATACTAGTACATGTATCCGAATTAATTATGAAATTCCTTACATCTTATTAGCACGTTAACTGCATTTCGAGACAATCATATTTGATTTAAAAATGCATAAGGAAAAGACATTTATTAAAATGCATTTAAAATTACATTTTGTTGAATGCCTTTTCCGAATGCATTTGTGGTTGCATCATTTAACATACTGGTTTTGTATGTTTCCAATTGGATAACAAATTGAAAATATCAAAACACGTGAATGCAATGTTTAACTGTCATAGACCTGCACTAAATGTTCAATTTGCGTAAATAAAAATGAACTTTATATCTTCAGACGCATTCATCGTTTAATTTGCATTTTATTTGTTTTATGTTCGAAGTCTGTTTGCGTTTGTTTGAGGTACTTGAACGATTAAGGGAATGTTATGAAAACGGAAGTAATTTGTAAAAGAAGTGTCAGCGACGATCCAATACGAAGTTGCTCTTTGTCAAATAGGATAACTTCCAATTTATATAATGGCATAAATAGACCAACTACAGGAAGAGACAACTAAGCAGAATAATGAAATATAGCTAGGGTGCACCAAATCTCAGTCTTACCCTATTGTCACAATGTAAATAAAAATATCCCCTCCCCTAGGTTATCTTATCTAACAAACAAGGCGGCATGCATAGGCAGTATAAGTATAACACATAAGTATCTAGGAATATAAAAATGCATAGAAAACCAGACAAGTGCTCAGTGCCTTGGCAGAAGTCAGAGCAACAAGCGAACAAACCGTTAAAGGTATGATAGACAAGCTTTAAGTTTCTTTTATTATCTAAAATAACATTTATCATATTCAGGAACAATGACGTCATCATTAACGAGTGGCAACTATACCTGCTACTAAATAACAGATAGTTCAATACATTTAAAATTTTAAAAGAACACTAACAATTTCTATTGTATGTCAAATGCATCTTCCTTTCGCTCCGACAGTTTTGGCCGTATCGTATATTTGCCTTATCGTTGGCTTCAGTTGCTATATCTTTTTTCAGTACAATTCAGGATAAATCCTGAGGTCTTTTAAAAGAAACTGGAGACGATCTGGAAAAAAAATATGTTTCAGGCCCCATAAATAATCGATGTAATAACGAGTGGGCCATAATGCCTACAGACCGTTCCTAGTCGGTAACGCTGATATACGACAAGAGAGATGATTTTAATTTTGATATCGTTAATTATCCCAGTTAGATGAGGATGTTCCCCTAGCAACTTCTCATGGGGTCTATGTGTCACAACTTATTCGTTTTTCTAGAGCTTGTACTCGAGTTGAGGGCTTTAATATTCGTAATCTTTGTATAACTAAAAAGCTACTGCATCAAGGGTACCGTTTCCATAAATTTCGTAAAACGTTTGCACAATTTTATTACCGTAACCCTGATCTTCTTTCCAAATATAAAAGTAACTTAAGAATCTTCTGCGACAAGGACTATCACAACCTGATTTCTATGGTGACGTGAATAACAAACTTCGTAAGATCCTTGGTCATGATCACTTTCATACTATCTGTGTTAAACTTGTTAAAAGGTTTATCAAATAGGGGTTATGACCCTATCATTTTGCAACGCACTGCATGATTGGTGGTGGACCCATTTACAGTTCGCCACTCCAATGCGGTACCATATTGTCAACCCTTTTGTGTTTGTGATGTCTTATTTGGCCTTTTTTTCAGCTTTAAATTTGTTCTTTGTTTCTGTGTGTGTTTGTGGTTGACTGTCGTCCTTGAATGCTGCTTTTCCTGTTCGATTTTTATATCTATATTCACCACTTTTTATGTTGTGAATTCTCTTTTTCATTGTATAGTTCATTTGCTGTTTGTTTGTGGTACAGTGCGGATCTGCGGTGCCATCGCGTTTGGGTGCTATGATTTCTATAGGATCATTTTTCTCAGTTTTACTTGATTGTGTTAAATATATGTCCTATGCTAATGCTTTTGAAAACGGCTGCATTATTTTAAGGCAACGGCGCACGTGCTCGAACTAGAACCATATGATTTTATGTTCCCTTCAAAGTTTAAAAGGTTGATCACCATTATTTTAAAGGGCTCAGAAAAAGTTGAAAAAAACTGAATTAATTATCAAAATACCATGAAAAAAAAAGGAGATAATTATGACCTATTGAACATTTGCAAAATAACACAGATAGAAGCGGACATCTTGGAACGATGACGTCGTCGCGCCTTTTTACCATATATGGCATATTTACAAAACATCGTTTAAAGCAAAGAAAATCACTGCAAATTGATTAAAAATAAATATACAAAATAAGAAATAAATATACAAATGTAAAATGTATACATTTTATGCTAAGACTTATTCTTCATTTACAGTGATTTTCTTTGCTTTAAAATATATTTCGTCAATATAAAATACATGGTAGAAAGGCGCGATGACGTCATACTTCCAAGATGGCCACCTCCATTAATCTTTATAAAATTAATAGCTAAAATCTCTTTTTAATGTCATTTTGATAATTCTTTCAAGTTTTCTAGAGCCCTTTTAAATAAACCTTCTTTGAAAATAGTGCATCAACTCCTTTGACACAACAATGAACAGGTTTTGCAATGGGTCCAAATGAGTTAAATGGAACATACACCATACATAAATCGCTATGCCAGTTTGAGTTACCCCACGCGACAATTGAGAGACCATTTCGAAACTGTCAAGGCCCTGTCTCGGAAAGAAGTGTTTAAACCTCATCTCTAACACTCAGTGATAAGTCAATTAGAGCGCACCTGTTAACAGAAGAACACACATTTGGCTATGATAAATGTTTGAATAGGCATATAAGAGTTCGTTGCGTTGTTTTGAAGACAATTAATTGTTGTAATGCACGCCTTTATACTACTACACTGGTTTACATATGTTTAAACACATCGAATCCTCTAGGAAATTACATCGAATATTTTAATAGTTATGGTAACGATGTCACAGACCCGCATTTTCCGATGAATGCATTTTTTTAAAAACATTGAAATCCCTTTTCTAGGGAATTACACGAATTATTTGATAGTTGTGGTAACGATGTCCCAAAACCTCAGCTCCGATGATTTAATTTGACACTTAAAGTTCTCCGGCCATGTTTTGTTTGATAAACATGTTTATGTTTATTTAAATAGAAATCAATGCATAACAATAGATATTTACAATTCAAACATTGCAATAACTGTGAAAAGCGAGATTGGTGACGTACACAACTTTGAACAGGTAAATTAATCCACAGGTAAATGTATTTATCACTTATCTGACAATAGTTGTGCAGCTATACAATTCAGATTTACCTCATTTCCTCGTGCAGTCACGCAGTGATAAAAGTAGTATCTGCGTCATGTTTTTACATACAGCACAGTAGCGGTTTTCAATATATGTTCTCCCCTAGAAGAAATGTTTGTATGAGTTTAATTTGTTAATTGATAAAACTATAAAAAGGGTCGATATTTATCTTTAATCCACTTCATCCATTAGTTTATGGAAATACACGAAATAAATCCTTGATAGTTTAGGTACCTATTTTTAATATAGAAATAATAGCACATGTTAAAAGTGTATATTAGTTCTTTTTCAGTGTGAATACACATACAACGAAGAAATATTACGTTTGTCGCCATCGACATGGACTTGTTAACTGTCAGCTGTGGTAAATGTTAAACAGTTCAAACTGTATAAATATAAGGTTGTGTGAGAATGCACAAACATTCAGATGGATGAACTATGACTGATTGTGGCTTTTTCTGTGATATGATTTTAGGGTCCATGAGCTCATTTATCATAACAATCATGACGGATTAGAACATACACGCGAATATTTTTTAAACATCACAAGACGAGTTCCAAGGTGTTTATGGTAATAAAATATATGCTCCTCACTTGAGCTGCAAAATTATTTTACACTTCTACTGAAACATGAACTGCCGTTTGGAAGAGCTAAAACAATATCAACATACAGGCATCGATCAACAGTTGTAACATTCAGTCATATGCAGAAGTACGTGTTTTCAACGTTAGCATATAGAAATAGATACAGACATTCCATTATAATATATAATACTTCTCATGTGCCCCAGGACCGGCTAAGTATAATAATTATACTGAGGCACGACATCGGTCATCAGTAATAGTAACCTTAGTCGGACCTATAAATTCAGTATAATTTTACCAGAGTGAAGTAATATACATACTGTGGTTCAACTAACGCCAAGAGAATGGTAGCTGTAGCTTGAATTACGGATGCTCTATTCGATCAAGAGTGTTCAGTTAAGGCTTGAACTTTGTTTTAGTAAACATAATTGTTCTTAAGTTCTGGTGACACGGGTTTTTGTTTTATTGGTTACAATTCACTGTGCCATGATCGACGTCTACAAATAACTTATTTAAAATACTTAGTTTTAAAACAACTTAATTGTTGAGACTAATATAGTGACATCAGAGGGTATTCGTAAAATCTTTCAACCAGACATGCGCAAATCAACGACCGGAACAATACCATAGTTTCTGTATGCAAGATATTTCAACCAGACATGCGCAAATCAACAACCGGAACAGTACCAAAGTGTATGTATGCAAGATATTTCAACTAGACATGCGCAAATCAACGACCGGAACAATACCATAGTTTCTGTATGCTACTACGTTGCATAACATGCACACAATATAGTTCCGAAAGGTAAATTAACGAATTAATGCTTTTAAGAGTAATGTGTACTTTGGTTCATAATAAGGAGTGTAGGCTCACAAACAAATTCAAGCAACTTTAAATAGAGTTCTGAATAACTTGGAAAAGAAAGAAGATAATAAGTATCTTCTAAAATGTTCCGTTTTATGATAAAATGTCGTATAAATCAAACTAGTGTATACACACCGTGATGTTCAGGTCTCCACCTTGAATTTAGCATCGATTTGGAATTCACCATAGATTTGGAATTCACCATAGAATTGGAATGTTACTTGGCTTCAATACTTAAATTTATCCTGATGAACAATGAATGCGAACACAATCTCAAGTATAAACTATTACAAACAGACCAATCTTTTATTATGTACAATCTCAGGCAACATGAGTTACAACATGAGATAATTATTATGCATACAACAAATTATACAATTACTAAGTTTGAATTAAAAAGGATAACACAAACCCCACTTGATATGGTGGGAAAAGTTATTTTATAACATTAGCGTGACGGTAAAAATACCGTGGAATGTACTTTTTACGCAGAGGGTCGAAATGAGGGCACTTTAAGAGATAGTGAAATTTGTACCAGTTTCGACAGGAAATCTATGGTTAGTTGTTCGGAATTTGAATACATTAATATAGTAGTTTCTCGGTAACTTTAGATATGGTTCAAATAAAAGGTCGTCTTTGAATAGGTTATTATTACGCCCTTTGGACGAATTTTGTAGGTCTGCCCTCCATGATTGTGTAAATTGGTCGATTCAAGTTTTTTTAATGGATCGATGGACATATTTGCTTTGCAATAAATGGCGATTAGTCCAAATATCGGAATTTCCTGTGTTGTTAAGTATATTTTTAATGTATTTTAGCCACTTGTATTCGAAATTAGCTGAATTAACCATTGATTCATAACATAAGTTACTAAGTTTTGTTTGTTTACCTAGGATCAATTTATTCCAAAAGTTTATCATTCTCGTTTGTATAGTGACTGCGATTGGGTGTCTACCTAATTCCGCATATAGCATGTAAGAAGGGGTGCTTTTTTTACTGTTTGTAATTCTTTTTAAAAAATCAGTATGTACGCGTTCTATTATATCTAAGTTTTCACATCCCCAAACTTCGCAATTGTAGGTTAATATTGGTAGAATTGTTTGGTCGAATAACTTAAGTTGGAGGTCTAAGGGTAGGACTAGGTTATTGATTCTCCGATAAAGTAGAAATGACGCTTTCTTGGCTTGTTCGGCCAAGTGTTTTCTTGTGTTTAGAAAGCTACCCGAGTTAGTAAATATAACTCCTAGGTATTTGTATTTATTTGTTATTTCGATTTTTTCCGGTCCTATGTTAAATGAGAAACGGTTTGTGTTTCTGGCACCAAAGACAATTATTTTAGTTTGGCTGTAATTTACTTTTAATTTCCACGATAGACAATACTCGTGGAATTTATTTAGACTTAATTGGAAACTTTCGGGGTTCTCACCTAGGATAATGGTATCGTCAGCATAAAGTAGTATTATAATCTTTATAAAGACATTTATTTGGGGTTCAACTCTAATTCCTTCTAGGCCTGTGTTAAGCAAATACTCCTGTAAGTCATTTAAAAAGATAGCAAACATTATCGGTGATAAATTTTCACCTTGACGGACTCCGCATTGACTCACAAAGAAATTCGAGGTGTCGTTGTTTATGGACACACATGATTTAATGTTTTGATACATGTTATATATTATACGGAAGAATTTGCCTTTAATTTCATTATTTAGGAGTTTTCGCCATAGGCCTATTCTCCATATGGAGTCAAATGCCTGTGTGAAATCTATAAAGCAGCAGAACAACTTTTTCTTTTGTGAACGTAACATCTCCACCAATTTGTGTAATACAAATATATGATCGGTTGTAGAATATTTGGCTCTAACCCTGCTTGATTTTCAGCTAAGATTTCTTTTTCATTTAGGAACTTGTTAATTCGTTCGTTTGAATGAATGAATGAATGAATGGTGTTTTACGGCACGTCGACACATAAACAGGTCATATTGTGCGCAAAAACCGACGAAATATGAAGAAATGAAGGATTAATTAAAAATTAATGTAAATATATCAAGGTAAAACTACCAAAAAATAAGGTATGATATGGTAGTAATATAAACTATATATGTAAATCAACGAATGCCCGAAAACGGGTATATAAAAAAGTAACTATATATATAAGACCATATTATAATGATCTATATAGTCTGACTTCCTTCGTTTAGTATAGATGTAAACAGTTTGCCGAAACAACTTAATATGGTGATCGGGCGATAGTTTTCAGGTCTTAAGGGATCGCCTTTGTTTTTGAAAATGGGTTTAATGATGCCTTCTAACCAACTTGTTGGGAGAAACCCTGTATCAAGAATAATATTGAAGAGCTTTGTATATATCGGTAGCATGACTTCTTGAGTAACCTTAATATATTCGTTCATTATTTGGTCATCAGCAGAGGCTTTTGAGTTTTTCAGCTTAGATATATTTTTTAAGATCTCGTCTGGCGTGATAGGCGAGTTTAAAATGACATCGTCATCCGCAATATTAAATTCGAGTGGATCATTATCTTCTTCGTTTTATGGAGTATATGTATTGATATTTTTAAAATACTCATACAGGTCGTTTAATGGCGGTCTTTACTGTTTTGGGCTTCATCCTATTGAGATATCGCCAATATTCTTTAGGACGTTTTGAATGGAGATTTCTAAGTGTTTGCTGGCTATCATATTTGTGTTTATTAATAAATGCATTTAAAGTTTTTTTGTATGTTTTGGTGGCCGATTTATATGAATTCTTGTTGTTCTCGTTTTTTTGTGTTTGATATATTTTACGAGCTTTATTGTACTTGATCCGCGCGTTTCGGCATTTTTGACCGAACCACGGTTTATTGCTTGGGTTGTTTGCAAGGAGCGTAGGTTTGTATGGTTTCCTTGGACCAAAGGTATTTATTGCTGTTTCGTAAAATAGTTGCCCTATGGAGTCGGTTATATTGTCTACAGATTGTTGATCAATATTGGAATTAAACGTGGAAATTGTGTTATGGAGAAGTTGAACTTTGCTTCGGTCTAGTTTGTCTAGAAAAGCATGTTTATTATCTTCGTCCCATTTGGGTGAAATTTTACTTGTATTAGGTAGGGTTACGTTTTCGTTATTTAAGGCTGTACTTATGTTTGTGTATAAGACCAGTGACAGAAGCGCATGACCGTCTGAAAAGAGCGGATCAAGATCGATAACTTCGAAATCATTTAATAAGTCTAGGCTTTCGAGAGAGCAAATGCTATAGTCAATTAGCGAAATATTTCGAAACGTGCATTTACCAATGTCCTTATCTTTACCGAATAGACCGTTTAAGACAATTAAGTTATTATTTCTGCAAGTGTCAATAAACAAATAGCCATGGTTATTTATTCTGTTATCTTCGGATTCCCTGTTTATCGACATGTTATTATTAGGTAGGTTCAAAATGGCATTATAAAAATCAATTGTGTCTTTGTCAAATTCAAAGTGATTAGCCAAAAAAGAGTCAGCGACAACGAAGTCGGCTAATTTACCAGTTCGACCGTTCGTGTCTCCCATGAGAAGTACATATTTATTTGAATTGCACATGTTTTCAATTTCCGAATCTAAATATCCATATGAGTTGATGCTGAAAAACTTCGAGTTTTCGGGTGGTATGTAGACTATACCCAGAATAACATCTTCCTCCACGTTAAAAAGTGATTTAGAGAGCTTCAACCATAAGACATAATCAGATTCGGACATTAAAGTTTTAACAATATGATATAACGTAGATTTAACGAAGAGGCCGATACCGCCGCTTTTTCTCTTATACTTTTGTTTCCTTGGTTTAGAAACAAAAGTATAGTTAGGAATGGCGATATCGTCGTGCTCGTCAAGTTTAGTTTCAGTTCCCCATAACATATCATAATTCGAGACACATTCAATAAATTCAGGATACATGGTCCCTAAGGAAATGTTGCTTTTTCCACACCTGTCATAATTTATTTCATCATCATCATCATCATCATCATCATCATCATCATCATCATCATCATCATCGTCCATAACAACAACTATATGATCAACATTATCGTAAGTACTAGGATTATATTTTGTACAGTTTTGGACTGGTGTATTAATATTTTCGTTACTTACTGCATTTACTACACTATAATGACAATCATATTTTATACAGTTCTGAACAGGTGCATTACTATATTTGTGGCTAACTATATTTTCTAGAACATACTGACAATTATTGTTAAACATGTTTGCAATAATCTCATGTTCATAATATTCAACGGGTTCAGTAGCATCATCATCATCATCATCATCATCATCATCATCATCATTGACAGAGGTATCAACATTATGTTTTATACAATTATTAACTGGTACAATGGTATTATCGTGGCTATCAATATTTCTAACAATATAATGACAATTATTGCTACATGTATTTTCATTACCATGGATAACGTTTATTCCAGGGTTGCTAACACATTTGAAAGCATACATATTGCTTTCATCATCATCATCATCATCATCATCATCATCATCATCATCATCATCATCATCATCATCATCATCCTCCTCATCATCATCATTGACAAAGGTATCAACGTTAAGTTTTATACAATTATTAACTGGTACAATGGTATTATCATGGCTATCAATATTTCTAACAATATAATGACAATTATTGTTACATGCATTTCCATTACTATGGATAACGTTTATTCCAGGGTTGTTAACACATTTGAAAGCATACATATTGCTTTCATCATCATCATCATCATCATATGATCATCATCATCATCATCATCATCATCATCGCCGGAAGCATGACCAGCATCATTGACATATGTAAAAACATTGTGTTTTATACCATCATTAACTCGTAGTGTAATGGTGTTATCATGACTATCACTATTTCTTACAATATTATGACAATTATCAATATAACAAGTATTGTTAAAAGTGTATGCATTAACCTGCTTAATGCTTATGCCAGGGTGTTTGATATAAGCATAAAGATTGGTTTCGGTATCATCATCATCATCATCATCATCATCATCATCATCATCATCATCATCATCATCATCATCACAATTGTCGTACATGACATTACCTTTGTTAACATAATTTTCAGAATAATTAATAATTTCAGTATGATACATTGAGTTGGCACCGCAATGTTTATTTTTTGCCTGTCGAGAGCGTTCTTCGTGGTGGATGGAGGTAGAACTTGTCACATACTTGTGCTTTAAGAAGTGTTTGTCAATGTGTTCATTTGAGGAGATATCCCAGGTTGGCACAGATATACACTTACTGATTATCGTTTCGCGAGCACTAGGCACGTGACTTGCATGAGAAACGTTGTCAATAATCGCACATTTGTTGGACCTACTAATACGATAATGGTTTCCGACACGTGCCTTTTCTCTATCAGCACACAATAATAGACTACGGCGCGAATCTAGGTCACATTGTGTGATCCCTCATGATTCCTAAAGTAACACATCAGGTCCGGTGTGTGGGGGTAGCGATAAACTGCTAGGACGAACGTGACTGGAAGTTGGATCCGTTGGAGAGGCGATCTCACTCAAGTTTGATGGCAATGATTCTCGTTCTAGATTGTCTGTGTTGGGACAAATGGCTTGTCCTTGGAAATCGCGCTCATTCGTTATGTACACACTCGCGTGCAGGTTTGGGTCACTGGCTTGCTCGGTTGGAGTTGCCTTACCACTACCGTTGGTTATGGTCGGATTATGGAGCACATTATTGGTATCCATCTCGGAGTCGCTGTCTGAGATAGACGTGTCGCGCATCTTTTTCAGGGTAATTTCTCTATCTATCGGTGATGTAGCCTTTTGCTTAACCCTATTTGATGGTGTTATGAATCCGCTCTTGTCGTTATTCAGAGAAGCGAAACGGTTGGACGTGGCGAGCTCGTGCGTATATTGATTTGCCATTGTTGAGTTTGATCCTTGATCGGAATTCGGCCGATAACGCACATATCTTCCTTGATTGTTGACAAAACCCCTCTGTGACCTAGTTAGTGATTGAATGGGGGTATTGTTGTTTTCGTTTTGGGGGACGTATCGAGTCGGTGCCCCTGGATCTCGTGTTTGATTATCGTATAACACGTTTGTGTGTGGGATATACTCTTGGTTGTTGATAAACAACCTATCTTTGACCAGCTTGACTTTGTTGGATTTGTTTTGTTTTGCTCGCTTCATTTCTGGGTACAAGAGCTTGCGTTTGTCCTCCATTTTTTGGGGAAATTGCTCTCTGACCCCATATGGTTTTCCAACCAGTGTTTGTGGGGCATCCTTACGAACCATTAACAGATCTTTGTACCGCTCAACTGAATGTTTTCGTCAATGTTCATTTCTGAGGACAAGAATGTTCGTAGTGTGTTTTCTGTATCCTCGAACTCACCTGCCCTCAGGTGAACTTCATCTATACCAGTAAAAATCAAATTGTCGCGCATGCTACGCCACTGCAGGTCAACGATGGTTTTGTCTTGCATACTGTTTTTAGAATTCAGGGCTTCAATTTCTGCTTTTAACTGATCAATGTTGTCACAGTTTGTATTTATTTTGGCATCGGTTTGTGTTTTTTCCGAAATGCTGTCATCGTACATGTCACTGATAGTTTGTATACTTTTTTCATATTCCTGCACTTTAATGTTTACAGATTTTGCAGTTTGCTCGGTATTAAAAACGCCAATTTGCATACTTGAGACACTTTGTTTTATCCCGTTTAGTTCACCCATTTGGTGTTCTATGTTCGTTATTCTTTCATTTTGTTTCTTTAAGTTGAAATCCATATTTGTTAGCTTTGTATTTTGGCTTTCTAGTTTGTTGCCTATTTGTTTTAATTGGGTTTCTATACCTTTCATCATGCCTTGTACCCACGGGGGGCACGCTCCAGGATCCGCCCTTGTGTCATGTTTGTAAACATATTCAGGAAGGGGAACGCTCGGTGGGCCTTGAGACATACTTGTTTGTGTTGGTAATTGTTGTCCAAATTGTTGTTGGTTGATGTAACCCGTATATGACCCAAATGGTTGGGCGTGCATTACAGATCCATTGTGTACGTTTTGGTTTTGGAAACCGTTTTGGAAGTGTGTTCTTTTGACCAAATTTGTGCTATCTGTATTGTAGTTTGATGCCATATTGTCCCCTGTTGTGGCTATAAGATCACTAATAATGTTTTGACTTGGCCCTGGCAGGTTATTTTCACATACATATTGATATGTTGGAGCGACGGGTGGGGTAAATGTACCTTTACCTTTGCCTTGTGTTGTTTTTCCAGAATTATCCGTTTTATTTCCTTTATTTCCTTTCGGCATTTTAAATAGCACACTCTATGTCAAGATAAGACACAAAAAGCACGATAAAATATTCAACTATTCCATTTAACGAGTCCTATTGCGAATTTTATAATTTGTCTTTGTCCGTCAAACAAAAATTCGGCCTGCCGCTCATATGCATACCACGTGATAGCATCGTATATTAAAATAGTTATAATTAGAGCATTGATGATAGATTAGCAGGTGTAACATGTCTCGTTAAACAAACTTATAAAAAGTGTGAATAAAATGTCGTTATATATTCACAAACTGTAGATTAAAACACACACGAGCTAAGTTTATCCTATCCACGTCTAATATCTGACATGAATAAGTTGTACAGAGAACATAGAAACTTAGTTGTGGATTAGTACCTAATATTGAAATAAACAATATGTAACACAATTGTAAGCATAGCGTTCCATTTTTCGCGATGCGTTAACATAATATAATATAAGATTTATATAAAACATACTGTAAATGGGACACCTTGGAAGCAACTAACTCAATGAAATTCATTAACGTTCACAATATATGCTATAAGAAACGTGAATACTCATAACCGTATTCGTAACCATACATCCTATTGTTATGAGACGTGTTCCAACTGCCTCGCAATGCTTTCTTACGTGATAATATTGCTATGTTTCGGTAAATATAGGGTAGTGTTATTAAGGAGATTATGACATAACACTCCATAAACTATTGTATTACTTGTTTACGAACAAAACATTTAAAAGTTCAAACATTCAATGGCCAAACTCCAGATGTACATTTCCCCCCATTAACTTCTGTTAATTAAGGCAATTAAATTATAATCGTTATAATCAAACTAGAGTGTTATTTCTATTTACACCTTTTACACATTTATTAGAAAGGGTAAGTAACTATTAATGAATTTAATATTGAAAAGGAATCCTCCGGAAACCACAAAAAGCGTTATGATGTTTTTCATCATCTTACTTTTATACCCATTGTTTACATGAGTTGGCTGTTCCGAAGCTTCCAGTCTAAGATCCACAAAAAACTGACGTAAATTATACACACATGCTGGTTTTCGCCTAGTTTGTTAGTTGATAAAGCTTCTCGGGATGTCTTTCTTTACATGGTTGTTTAACTGGGATGACAACAGGGTAAGAGAGTGAGATTTGGTTATTCCTAAAATCTGATTTACATCAGTGACCCTTATGCCACTGACCGTTCCAAGATGCACTTTTGTTGTCAACCTGTTTATGTTTGTGGTGTCATATTTTGCTTTCGTTTTTATCATCGATATTTTGATGCACGTTTTATGTGGACTACTTTTCTGTAAATTCTACATTTCCTGTTGGACTTTTGTATCTACAAGTTTTCGTAAGAGCGTGTAAGCATTTTATGTAAACATAATTCGGTGAAATAAAACAAGACCGCTATTGTTATTTGCCAGTCAGGAAGTTGTGTATTGTGTTTAAATAAAAGTGGGAAAACTAATATCCGTTGAATATTTATACCTATGGTTAGTTTATAAATCCTTTAGTGATTGTAAGTGTAAGAGCTAATGTGTTACTTACGAACAGACTAGCATTTTGTGAAATTTGAGGTTTAATGGTAAATTATATATCTGTTCCCTAGCGTAATTGTCCTTGTGGTCTAAATACGGATTGGTCTGAATAGGGATTTGATTGTTTCGAGGCTAGGGTTCTAAACGTCTCTGTTTTTGCGCTTTGCATAAAGTGTTATAATTGGACCCCTGCTCATCTCTAAATGAACAAACACATGGTAGTAGGCGTAGTAGTAGAAATAGTACATTTATTCATATTTAGTATTAGTAGTACTATTAATGTTGCACCATTTTGTATACTACACTCTCATCTGGTAATGCAACGGACATTACTGCTATATTATGTATATACTGCTCACTTTATTCCAAGTAATATTCCAGAGATATCCCAAGATGTTTTATAGAAAAAAGCGCAGCTAGTTGGAGAAAGGTCAAATTGTCTTCACCACCCTTTCTGTGTTTTTTTTTTATCTCTTTCATTGTATTTCCAAGTCCTTGTTTGCAGTACAGTGCGGACCTACGATGCCATTGCGTTCGGACGCTGTGGTTTCTATAGGACCCTATATCTCATTTTTGTAGGTCTAGTACACTTTGTAACACGAAATTCATAAACAGCTTTGAAAGTTGAGCCATTTGAGTACAGTATTTGATGTAAACTGATCGAACAATGTTACATTCTAAGTTTGCACACCTGCTTGAGTCAAACGCGTATCTTATACATAATACAACTTTGAAGGAACAACAGTTGGTTTGTTTCATTTCCTGCTCAACTTTTATATCTACTTTTAGTATTTCTTTCCAAAAGGAAAGGCCTAATGAAGCCATGTACTATTCTATTAGCAGCAGCATATTAAAAATAGGTATATAGCTGACATTTCCGAGATGAGTTTCTTTTTTCATTTAGTATAATATCACGCTAAATAACTTTGTTAATATATTAATAATATTTTCAATATCAGAGTAAATATAGTAGTATATGCCCCAAGCGATGCCTATCTCGTCATTTATCGCGCGCAAATACTTGTCTGCAAATTTGCGGTGATGAAATCGGAAAGATTTCTTTACTATTTTATAATTTAAAGTATGCCCTCTGAGTCTACCGTATGAAAACCAAAGACAACATAACTCTTTGAGCTCAAACTTGCATGCCAGTCTTCAATCAATGTGGCTCGCTATATAATTGGTACGCAGTCGCTTGTTATCAGGTTATCAGTGGGCCATTATTTTTAATATATTTTAATCATTCCATGTACCTTATAGTTTGTTTGTTCTATATTGGTCATTTTTAAAAGCTGCCCCTGATTAAAGTCGACATTGGCAAGTTGCTTCCTGAATACGACAGCCACGACGATGACTTCCATTAAATTCGTAATTAAATCTATGTTACACTTGAGTCGCTGTAAGTTATGACATGTATTAGTATTGGTAGTAGGCGTAGTAGTAGAAGTAGTACATTTATTCTTATTTAGTATTAGTATTAATGATGCAACATTTTTGTATACTACACTATCATTCGGTAATGCAACGTCCTTGTATACTACACTATCATTCGGCAGAGTAATTACAGCTTGATCTATATCATATAATATGTGATCATAAATCCATGTGCGAAGCCAACTAAAGGTCGTTACTGTTACAGCACAGACATGAATGCATCATGTAGTTACGCTGTTATTAACGCTCATACTAAAGAAAATTTAATTACAGTATTCATACGTTATACAACAGTCGATTCATCTGTAGTAGTCTAATATATAGTATTATACATATTTACCATGACACAATATAAGGTATGAAAGCACTAATTAATTTCCCCATAGACACCAATGTTAAAGTGTCACATATTAATGATTTAAATTCTACTCAAGTATGGATAATGCAGCAGTGTAATGTTCATATAGAAAACTATTTTTCCACTTGAAAAATCACCAGAAAACGTGCCGTCACAAGACATGTAAGAAAGTTCTTGTTTGTTTACTAAACAGCTCACGGGTACAGCTGTTTTTATTGATCGACTGTTTTCATTGCTCACAAAGTGTAAGCATAGAGTCGAAATTTCGAAAATGTTCATCTGTGATCCAGTAAAACCTAGTAGAACGCGTCTTATACATATAACCACAAAATCGATAGAAATGGGCAGTTTTCCCCTACTTGTAATGCCCATTTCCATAAAAAAAGGAGGGATTACTTTTTATTATAGCAACTACATTCGACTACACCTCGCAGGTTTACATGTAATTAGTGGTGGTAAACCTATAAGAGGAGAAAACATATTCAGATGTTTCTTAAATGAGGATTTTGTGTTGTCATTTTCATAACAAGCTTAAAAACACCTACTTCATGCAAATCGAATGATTATTTGCCGAGATACGGTCTTGTGAATACGAAGGACAATAGTCTGAAATCGACAAAAGTCAGAGATATTTGTTTTAATTTTACACTATCTGAATTGTCATACCAAACTGCATTGCATGTCAATACACCATATTAAATAGATCACATATTTAGAACAATCAATGGACATAAATAAAATTTGCATTTGAGGTACAATTAGAACGATGAATATGCCAATTTAGTAGTCAGTTTTATCGCAGGTTTGAGAATATGCGCACGTTCTCCCGTTAGGTCATTCTTCACCAATTAATTTTCTATAGCCTTACTTTATAGTTCTAAGCTCTGTTCCCTAAGATAAGAAGCTATATTTTTGCTTACTTGTTTTGGAAGACCTATCATAGTTTTATAAAAAAAGTACACAAACCATACGTTGAGTATGTTTTGAAAAAGCTGTTTGGGTCGGATGGTTGTGACCCACCTACTTGCATGTAGATACACAAGGAAAATGTGAAATATATATATTGTTTCTATTATGTCACACAATCACAGACTATCAGAGTAGAATAAATACTGACTTGATATCTAAAACAGCCACACATTATGAATACCTTGCACACATGTATGATTTTACCTTAATAAGTATTTTAGCAAAATTTTGTTTTTTTATCTTGTCAACCAATCAAAATTAAGAGAATCTGTGTAATAGCTCCGAATTTACACTGGAACATTTTCCCTGCCCGCTGATTGGTTGGTAATTGGTGTAGTCTGGTCTATTTAAAGATTATAAGAGTAGAATAAATACTGACTTGATATCTTAAACAGCCAGACAAAATAACCACCTCGAAGGCGAACGCGGAATGATAAAGTTACTGTTGCGGATTAAATAAATTAATTATATTGTGCTGTAAATAACTGCATTTATTTAAATTGATCAATATCAGAAAGAGGGATTTTGTTTTATTTTTCAATTTGAGTAATACGAAACACTATTTTATCAATTCAGTCCCAATGAAATCAAATTATTTATCTTATCGTTTGCCTTAAACCAATCTAAAAATATGTTATCGCTTTCCTACAAATTGGATTTAAAATTGTTTGCGACTGTAATTATTACGAATGACAAATTATTAACCTAATCTTTCTCAACGTCTAACTAATATGACTCATGAATTCAATATAATATTAAGTAAACATTTAAATCCATTGTAACAACAAGAACTAGCAAATAACACAGTGCTAATCCCGTGTCTGACACCTTTAAGTTACATTCATTT
This sequence comes from Cyrtodaria siliqua, assembly GCA_037043455.1. Lineage (NCBI taxonomy): Eukaryota > Metazoa > Mollusca > Bivalvia > Adapedonta > Hiatellidae > Cyrtodaria > Cyrtodaria siliqua. Next base: position 24,604 of record JAWPHD010007987.1, on the reverse strand, counting down.
AACATGTATTTTATTAAACTAGCATTACAATGTTCCGACAAAATTAATGTATTTGATGTCCCTTACTGCCAATTTTGCCTACAATACTTGCACTATTTGTGTCATAAATTACAATAAAAGTGAACAAGGAGGCATTTATAACATATCTAAACATCGGCAGCAATTCAGTTCAATTCAATTTATTTTATTTAACAATAACATCCTACAATTAACAATTTAATTGAGGATGTTATGTAAAAGCCAAGTTTTATTAATATGTATCATTACTGTTAATTGATTAAACGCCCATTACTGAAACATATATTGTTATCCTCTGGTGTGTTAAGCGATCTAATGTACTGGAGTAATAAAATGTCTTCGTTTCAATTTAATCGACTTTTGTCGATTACAATTTTGGTGATTTAATCAACTTGTAAAGAGTGCGAACGACGTCATCTACTTGGTGGTTATCGCTTAAAGTCAACCATCGAGATAATGCAACTATAGGGGCAAGCCTACGCCTTCCGCTAATTTTTGCAGTAATGATAAAGACAATAAAGAATTTGTTATAACAAGACCAGGGTTAGGGTTTGACAAGGGATGTATTAGGGATGTTAGTTGCCCCGACTACGAATCAATAGTGTGATTAATTACTGGTCCTTTGGGATCATCAAACCCACTCCTTGTGGTTTTACACTGACTGTAAAATATCGCTTATTATATTACCTCTCAAGTCTAGACTCAATAAAACCGAGTTTTCTAATTGTTCACTCTTGTCTCAGTTTGTTGCTTCAAAGGGATCCACTTTTCAGTATTTATTGATGTAAAGCTACAAGCAGGAGGCGGAACTGCCAATCCCGAAGGAATCATATCGCGTAGGTTGACGTTTAGCAACGACCTTAACTTTCATCCTCTGAGTATTATATTGACATGAATTACCTACAATTTTGGACATTAACGTTATAACCAATACTCTCACTGTCATGCAGCGTCTTCTTGCTAGCATTTGATATTAGAAGTTTCCATATACATGTTGATGATGTACTTCGGTATGGTGCAAGCTGCAGATGTAATTTTTGTTTGTTTGTTCGTTTGCTTCCAGTGGGATTGGAACTTCAGCGGTGAGAGGCGAAGATTGTCAAGCAAATTCGTTAACCATTCGGCCACGGAGACGCTAGAGACGTGCAGCTTAAGATAAATAGTAAAAGCATTGTGATTTCCACTTTCTGTACTAGTTGTGAGAGAATGGTTTTCTTCGCCTAACTATAATATCTCCCCTGTAGACGTTAATTAGATACCTCTAATGAATTGTATCAAACTCTAATACCTAAATCCGACCTCTGATTTATAAAGTATGTTTTATATACTAGTAAGTGTTTACTTCATAAACTAACTGAATAATGGTTTCCTCCCCAACTGTCTTAAGCATTATCAAACCAAATGAAATATATCTCGATTACATATATTTATATAAAGAGACAATTTATTGCTTTGTTTATGTTGTCGAACAAATAAGTGTACTGAAGGTTTTCCATAGCAAGATGCTTTCAGACAAATTTAGTTATGCCAATCTTAATATCACTTTAAAGTCGAATGAATAAGAAAATGACAATCTTTGTCACTTTAAATACAGTTTCATATTGCCAAAGTTATCCAGTTCTGTGTTCTTTTTAAGAAAAAATAACTATAAAAACAAAGTCCCATTAAACTAGTTTACAGCTAAGGCAATATAGATAATTTATATCATGAATACATATACACGTTTCGACCTAGGAAATGTTGCTTTATACCGCACAGACTGATAAGTAAAACGACTGCCTACCTTGTCGTTCATTGTACGTACTATTATCTGAAGGTCGCGAAGAGAAATTAAAAAAGTACGGCGGAGTCCAGGTCAAACGCACAATTATCTGTAAAAGATAAAACTATTAAACACACTAAGGTCTTGAATACAAAATACACTTTGGCTTGCTCCTCGTTTACTCGCAATGTAGGCAATCAACAATATATCTTTGTAGCCACTATATATTGTTCCATCTGTATTTCCTCCCGATAAATTGCCTACTATGAGCCTATTTTCGTTGGTTATATTCCGAGTAACTCCTCGGGTCTGAACGTGATATTATTTCGCTGAAACTGTGCTAGTACATTTAAATGTAGTTCTCATTTTCTTAACCCAAACATATTTGACGAAGTTAACCTACCCAAACATTGATTGAGTATTCAGCGTTTTGGTTAATATAAGCTTAATTTAATTGTAAGAAGGTGCTTTTTTAGAATTGCTACAATTACCATCTATTTTATCTAACATGTTGAGTGTTGTTAGCGTGTCTGTTTGTATAACCAGTGTTTGTATATTTGTCGATTGTATATAACCTGGGATTGTATGCTGGTCAAATGGACCTGCGTGGCTCAATGGAAAGCCCGGTGGACCTAAACCAGAGAAACCGGGTTCAAACCTCATCCACACCACTGTATTTCGTTGGTGTGTTCTTAGGCAAAACACTTTCTCTAAAACCAGGCGGTATCGTGTATCGGTTTCTATCCTCCAAGCATGTCAAATAACATTCGTACTTTTATTTGTAAGAGTATGGCAGGCTCCCAGTGTCGCAAGATGACCTTAGTGGTTGGGACTAACTCAGTAAAGAATCAATGTCGGTCACTGCATTTACATAAGTTTAATGCAACTTTTAAAATATGTTACGTTTATATACAATTTTCAAAGAAATACAAGCGAATACACAGATGAAAGATTAAAAAGACTGTTCTTATGAACGTATAAGACGTTTGTAGTAGTATCACGAATACTGAATACGTCGACTGTCTATAAAGGAAAGTTGTGTTAACGTTACAGCAATGTTTATGATCAGAAACGCGATGTATCTGGTGCGCCTGAAATGATGAACATGATTTGACACATCATTGAACGTTGATTGTCATCAAAAGGCTTCTATAAGGGTTGATGACGCGAGGATTAGCCTCCAACGAGGTTGTGTGGTGTGTTCATCCAATGAGGTCTGATGTCGGGCCAGCCAAGTGTGCCGGGGGTTGTTGCTTCTATGAACACCTGACCATGTTGTCTAGATACGGGAACCGTCTCCAGCCGCTCATTACGATATATGCTGAATCACCTAGCAGGCCTACACACCCAAAAGTCTTAGCTCCACTCCAGGAGGCTTAGGCTGTAATGATACACATTTTAAGACACGGTTCATTAACACAACAATATTATACAATCATCGTTACACAAATAAATCAGTATCTAGTAAACATATGTGAGCCACTCTCTAATTATGACGTGTAGCAATGTATACGTATTCTACATGGCCATTTAGGTTATAATAGCGTAAATAAGTCTCCATGCCCCTTCCATAGTAAAGTAGAATGTTGCCAACCTGTTAAAAACTCAAACCTGATTAGAATTCTGGGAAACTTACTTTATCATGCAAATAAACATGTCTGCTATTAAACATCAACAAGGATATAGGGGGTTTAATACCTTCTAAGAAACATTTCTTCAGTTGTTATACTAACAAATGTCAAAGCTATTTTTACCCCTTGCAATTTCGTACCCTGTCTACTTTCACTTCTGGAATTTATATAAAAAACTGTCAAAAACATGATGAGCTCCCTTTTCAAATAACAACAACATGTCCAGAATACAGTTACAGTCAAACAATTACAGGAAATTGCACTAAAAAAAGTTTTTAATGAAAAAAAAGATTAGCACTCTTTAATACAAAACTACTTTCGACTGCACCAGGCGAGCACATCCGGCTTATTTAGTGTAATTAAACCTTTATACGCTTCGGCTTATATACAGGTATATCGTCTCACCGTTCTATGTAACCAATGCACCTAATATACAACGTGATCAATTTAATCTTGTACATAATTAATGATCAACTACTATAACTATTATATCTAATAAAGTTAAACTGAATCTGCTACTTTTATCTCTTATTTGTGTTTGTTGCTTCCAAGGGATCCCTTTTCAGTATTTATTCACATAATAGTTGTGTATCAAGTTAATGTTTGAGAAACATATAAAAGCTGACCGGATGTAACAATATCACTAAATAAAATAGCGACGTCTATTGACTACATATGTACAATACAATTTTATAAAATAGATAATTTTATACTAACCACATAATGCCTGTGAATCTCATCCTTTCCAACCGACTGCTCTTAGCAAATCAATTTTCAATTTTCCCAAGCCACTACTGGAAAACAATGCACTTTATAACCCAACGTTCCGCCCAAACAATCATTTCCCACGTCCAGTCCGTGACACACGTGGCAGCAGAAGCAACTTTCATATCTACACGAAAGTACCTTTAACTGAAATTTGTTTTCCCTTTAGCGAGATAAATTGTAAAATACCTATAATTCTACATACATTAACGCACATACATAACTTATTAATGCACATATATCACTTATTAAATGGTCCAACCTTAGCTCCGAAAAAAAAACGCTATGAAATGTTGGCTTTCCCGTGGTACATGAATATATCATGCAAATGTTGAATATGTTTCAGCTGGACAATTTATTAGCATGATGTCGTCAAGTGCTTACAAGATCTACGTACGACCAATACGCTCTAGCCAAAATCATTTTGTGACACACAGATTACTGTGTAGCATTCCCCTCTCTCATGGAGAGTTCTATGTCAAATACAATGTGTTGATGAATGGTTAATATTATTGTATATAACATAGGCCTGTATGCGTTTATTTATGTGCAGGTACAGATAAGCACAATTTGGTAAGATATGTTCATTTTTGTAGGAGAATCCATGTCGAAATGTCTAGACTTGTAATTATAATTAAGTAATTATAATTACTTAAGTTCCTAAATAATGATTTAATGACGTGTTCTTCGCCTTGTCTATTTTTTTCGATTTGATTTAAACATATTTTATTGCCAATATTTATATAGAGAGCAAATATAAACATATATACGATAGAAATATTATAATGACAAATGGGTTGGATAACAAGTTCTACCAACATTAGATTAAACCCTTCCCAGTTAACATTTTGAAATTGCGAATGTTTATGGCTGAGAGTCATAAAATACAATGGCAAATACAATGAGATAGAAAAAAGATGAATAAGTAAATAAAATATAAAGCGAAAACATAATAGAGAAAGAAAGAGAGATAGAAAAGTGAGAATAGTGAGAGGACTAGTTTACCCCAATTTAAATACAGATGTCAAAAGTCTTCTTGAAAATTTGCATAGTTTCCGAGTTTCGTATTTCTGCCGACAGATTATTCCATAGGTTAAGAGAAGACGGAACAAACGATTTATTGTACATTTCAGTTCTCCTAGCAATAGTGGCATAGTTGTCGTTATTTCTGAGATGGTATGCACTGACATCTCCTACTAGCTGCGGGAAGATTTTTGAGATATAATTTGGAACGGATCCATTTTTAACTTTATAGACTGAAATTTCCTTCCACCAATTCTGCCCTGTCTATACTGTCTGTCTAGTTTAAAATTAAATCAGTAGCAGTCACAGAACGCAGTCTCTCAAAAAACACGCGTTTAAAGCAAAGGTCAGTATCCGGAATTTGCCTGAAATTGTCCATACCTAAGACCTGTATTTGGAGTATAGTTCACCGAAGAACTTATTTAGTAATAGGTAAGAGCTGTGGTGGCTGGCATATTAGTAGAGCGTCCCCTTCGCTTTGAGGTGGGGAGTGGGCGGGGCGGGGGCGAGGAGGTCGTGAGTTCGATCGACGGTCACACCGAATATGTTATAACAAATGGTTCTAGTATCCCTCTTGAGTGATATTCAGTATATTATGGTATTGATAGGACTGTTCGGAGCGGTGTCAGTAAAATGTGACTGTGCGGGTTATCATTTCATTTGTCACCGACGTGGTATTCCAGCGCGTCAGCACATTAAATAGAGAATTGGGCTCACATTCAAAAGTAGACACCATCTTGATATGACTGACATATTGTTCAAGACAAAACCCCACATATTTACTAACATCAACGAGAAACTGTGTTTTATTTCTCTGTCGAACAGCTGCCTCAGCAATATCCGTATATGTACAGATATCGCTAATTAATGACATGAAAATTACAACATAATGCAACAGTATTCGTCGCTTGGTATCAAACAGGTGCTATATGTTATGCACTGCAAGGAGGTAGGAAACAAGTTTCTTGTTTTTCTATATTAATTAGGGAGTATTCGAACGTCAAACGTAATATATTTCAAGAGAAGAAGTCATATGTATTGCTAAGTTTGATAGGATGAAGTTTATTTGCTGACATGTATAAATTACAGTGTTAATATAAACATAACTGCAAACAGAAGCTTGATTTTGGTTAATATTATTTATAGAAAACACGAATCATATGATTATATATCTTTAACATGTAAACTATGCAATAAATATATTACTATATATGTATATGTATGACATACATAAACTATTATGACCTACGTATATACATAGAATGACACAATTGTAAAACTGTCGTTTTCTATCTGCCATGGATTATAAACCCTGCCGAGACATAGAAATGTCGGGCGTCTATCTGACAGACGTGTTAATAGAAAGGAGTAGATAAAAGGTCGAAAGGGAAATGTAACATTTAAGAACCACAGTCAGCCAAAAACACGCATGGAAACAAACAACAACAATGACAAAAAGGATAAATAAAAGCAATGTTTATGACATCACAGAAGAACAGTTTGACAATAGGACTACCGCCTTGGAATGGTCAGTGGCCAAAAAGATCTTTGGGATTTAAACCAGGTCCAAGGGTGCACCGACATAGATTAGTAAGGCGGAGGTGAACAGCTCTATTTTGGTAAGGGTTGAGATGTCTGCGGTAGGGCGTTTCCGTAAAGTACTGTGTTGGGAAAATGTTAATATTTGTAACAGTTGGATGTCTTACCTATTACTTGAAACTGAAGTTGGTACTCTTTTGTGTATGTGATGTCGTTTGCATTTATTATTGCTTTTGCCTTCTTGTTTGTCTGTTTGCGTGTTTGCTACTTTGCTACTTTCCCTGACCGATCGTTTTATCTTTCTTTTGGTGTATGTGTTTGGACTGTCTGTTTGCCAGTGTCTGCAAGTGGGATATCTACTACGACGTTGGTGATCATGTAGGAATAAGGAGAGCCTACTACCCAAACATGGCTGGTCAAGTCCTCTTTAGTTCAGGAAGTGAAGCATCTCTGTGACGCGTGAAGTTTATTCGTAGTCATGCTTTTACAAGCGAGCTACTCTGCAAGGACATTCCGCCTGGTTAAAGTATTATTTGTCGTTGTGAGACCAGACAGTGGAGTAATAATATGAATGCAATCCTGTGTAAACTTGTCTATAAGTGTTATTATATAGTCAGACACATTGCTCACCATCCAATGTGATGTGTTAATATCAAACATTATTGAGACATTGTCTCACAATTACATAAATAACAACAAACATAGCTTTTCCAGAAAATGAGAATTTGTGGATACATAATTAGTTCACCTGTCGGATTCGTGAGCACAGTCTAACAAAGTGGACTTGATTACCCCTCATGAAAAGACTCAATAGAACTGAGTCTGCTATTTGTATCTTTTGTTTGTGTTTGTTGCGTCCAATGGATCCACTTTTCCATATTTATTGAAATGTTTTCGAGTTTGAAAAAGGTGGCCTTACCTTTTTTGAGTAAGGTTAGGACCTTACTAATGGTAGTAAGGTCCTAAGGTATGACCTCACTACGAAGGTCCTTCATTGGGTTTAATATATGATGGTGTTAAAGAAAGACAGGTGTCGTGGTTGAATTGTTTATGTTTTATTCTGTATTGTTTACCGGAACTTTCGTATAAAATATCCATCTTAATATACATGTTATATATATGAACCGTAATTTGTATTCAAAGCGACTATGTACAGTATACTGATGACTGTAAATCCTAGCCAGCTCTGAAATAAATATAAATCATATCTTACAATTCATAATCAATAAAATTATGTACCAAAATATAATTATTTTATACAATATATTACATACATGTCGGACAGTGGTTCTTTATTGTATTCTAGTATTGAAACATAATATAAACATGACATTAGCATATACTGTCAACTTATTAATGTTCTAATTTGTTTATTTGATGTATTTGTTTGATAAACTGAGAAAAAGCTAGTTAAGGACACAGGTATTCGGCGCGTATTTTTTCGTTGGCTACTACACCCCCACCCACTTCCAAAAAAACAAACAAAAAAACAACAACAACATCATCCATATGTCATTTAAATAACAGTTTAATACTTTTGAATATTTTTTTCATATATATATATATATTGTATAAAGGTGTCGGAGTCTCACTGATTTTTTTGGAAAAGATTGACACTGTCAATTCTTGGACGATTTGCTCAATCAGAAACGCGTAATCATCCTATTGGCGAGTAGGGAACCATTCCAAAGATAGCAGCGCGCGGGTGAACGTGAGAATTGTTCGAAATACTGAGCCGTTGTGACTACCAGGTGTCGGATTGAGCTTTCTGATGATCGGTTTATGGAATAATACGTTATTTCGTATTGAACAAATATATGTTTATGCAGGTTGAACGGTGAATAGTTGTGTTTCAGACGTAAATGACGGTGACAATTGGACCGGTTATATCTCCGTCGAGTAAGAGGTTTCTTTATTTCTTGACTTACTGGGTACACAATTCCATTGAGTTTGGTTGATTTAGTTACTGTATCTATGGTGAGCTATCCCTCCTGCAAAATTTGAGCAAATCGTCCAAGAATATCCGACCGTAATCAATGTTTTCCAAAAAAAATCAGTGAAACCCCGACACCTTTATACAATTTATATTTGAATATTTTTTTTTTAAAAGTATTAAAAAGTTATTTAAATGATATTTGGTTCAGGAGCCTCCCGTAACAATTTAAACGGACACACGTCTGGACGTATTTATCAATGCTCATTATAATTAGTACCTCGATTGATTATTCTAGCATGAGTTTTACTGAAAGTCTGCTTGTATATAATTAAATCAAGGTTAATACATTCGGGCTTTTCAATTTTCTTCGTTATTTTAACATAGGCGCAATATGATCAAAATAAGTAATATAAAAACAATTTGCTTTGCTAATAAAATACTAGTATTTCATTTTAGTGATATTCATATGTGCAAATACTGATAAAGCCGATCCTATGGGAGCAACAAACACAATTAAGAGAATAAAACAGCAGACACGGTTTTATTGAGTCTGTTCACGAGAAGTAATGAAAGAAGCAACACCTCTCACGCCCCCTAGCACCGGCTTAAGCGGTATTATACTTCAAAGCCACCTATATTGGGCTCGTTGGTCCCAAAGGACCAGTAAGAATAACACTACTGATTCGTAGCACGGGAAAACTTTTTACAGCCGCCACACTGCACTAAACGAACGCTAGTGTGAATGTTAATAAATACTGATACAGGTGATCCTTTGGGAGCAACAAACACAATTAAGAGAATAAAGTAGCAGACTCGGTTTTATTGAGTCTGTTCATGAGAAGTAATGAAGGAAGCAACATCTCTCAAGATAAGTAGATAAACTAGCTGAACACCGCGTATGTTCCTTTAGAACTACAGACATGCAAATGTGCCTTATGAACCACGTGTGTCTGCACAAATGGTATATGATGAGCAAATAAGCTCAACTCGCTACACTCGTAAATAAGCAACTCGACACAATTATAAAAACACAATACTTGAAGGATCGACTGCTTACATCATAACTTATACGTATGAGACAATATCGAAAACAAATTGACATTTATTGTTTTGTTTCTGTTCAATAAAACGTTATAATTATTCAGTAGAGAGTCATAGGTATACTCTAAGAAAAATGCATATCTTTGCGTTTATAATGACTCCATCCATAATGGTGACTAACTGAGTGCCGACTGAAATACCAGGCCTTGTACCATGCTGCCCAGTTTGACCATTGTTCGATGGCTTCAATGGAGTGGCTTCGATGGCTGCAATGGCGTGGGTTGAACTTTGTATTTTCCCTATTTATTCGACTCAAACACATAATTATTCTCCATGTGGGAAAATAATTTTTCAGCAAAGTTTAGGCTATGTATGAAGATCGATTCCTTGTGGTAGATGGCAGACCACCCACTTATTCCTGAGTAGAACCAGTACTGTATACCTCCCGCCATCGACAAAGCCTGACATGTGCTGAAAAATTACGTTAAACTCCAACCAAACAAACAAATATTTTTTATTAATATTTTAGAGACTTGGCCTTGACTGAAAGTCTGACTTCTCGGGTGAGATTTCCTTATCCACCATTGAGAGTAACTATGGGTTTAAGTCGAATAAATATGGAAAAAACAACTAAACGAGTAAATATAGATATAAAAATCGAACAGGAAAAGCAGCATTCAAGGACGACAGTCAACCACAAATACACACAGAAACACAGAGCAAATTTAAAGATAAATAAAAGGCCAAATAATACATCACAAACATAGACGGGTTGACAATAGAACTACCGCCTTGGAAAGATCAGTGGCAAAAAAGGCCGCTGGTGGGTTTAATCCAGGTTCTAGGGTGCCTCAAATCTCAACTTACCCTACTGTCAATAAAGAAATCCCCGCCATGAACTATAAACCGTTCATATACATGGCTATGTTGATATATGCAATGTTAACACTTAAAAAGACATACATCAATCAGACTCAAAATTCATGGCAAAATGAGAAAGAAAATAATATTTTATTTCTCCGATATTTATGAATTCATTTTATGTTCAGGTTTACAGGAATATAAGGAAATCTTAATTAGTTTTAAACTCGCGGAGTCCCCTAACATTTTCTACTTAACTTGCATAGTTGCATCATTATAAATAATAATTTGCATTGTTCAACGCAATATATTGGGCATACTAATAATTGTTGATTACTTCGCACAATATTGTGTCCCTTAAATAGTTTGGTGCGAGTGAGATATTAAAATAAAACGTAATAATAATTTGATCTCTGTGAGATTATGGTCTATTTTGTTTAGTCTAGTTTATTTAATATAAAATATCTACACACGATATCCGAATCATATTAAGAGGTTGAATTTCTGAATTAATGAAACTTAATTAATATTATATCAATATTTAAAGAATCTATATAGTGTTTGTGCCTACTTGAGTGTGGTTTATTGGTTTTAAGTTAACAAAATATTGACTATTGTTATAATATTTCTCTTCAATAGTAAATACGAGTATTAGCAAACATGTATCTTTAAAAAAATAAAATAGTATGCTTAGTTCGATTGCAATAACAGATTCAATGAATAATAACTTGATACAATTAAAACATGCCTAAGTAGTTGTCTATGATACTTTTTATATAGTAACTTTTATGTAATTTATATCTAGCTATTGCAAACTGTTAACCATAAATGTACACAATATACATATTGGTGTTTTGATGGATATACAAAAAAAATGGGTTATGACATATAAACTATTTATTTCTACATCACATGCCTGCAATAAAATATTACGTCTTGTGGTCATATACCACTATTGCATTTCCCATAGGCCTCCATTATAGCCTTTTGGCCTACAACCCCTATTCCTATATCAGAACGGATGATAAAACCTATTTTTTTTTAAAGAACTATCTTAGAAACACTCAAAAATGACCAGCAAATTGGATATTGTAATGCTTTCAGCCTCTAATATTGCACTGAAGGTGGACACCCCCAGAATGGCAGTAAAGAAATGTTACTTTTTGCAAATATACTCTCAGTACAATTGTACCTATACAAATGCAAATTTCAGTCAATATATCCTATATGAACATGTTTTATGTTGGAAATATATTTTTTGGATGTTTTATGGGGATTTGTTATGATTTGGATAATTTAATCGAATCAGAATCTACCTTACTATCTGACTATATGCCCTAATAGACCCTATACTTTTTTCAACTAATCAGAAACCCCAAATCAATAATGGGATGTGACCTTGTTGCTCCTCAATTCCCAGTGAAAAGCAATTACTTCTGCGGCGGAGCCAAAACAAACAGGGTGCAGTTAATTAGTCCGATGAACTTGTTTTGTTTGAATTACGTAAAGTCGTCTTGATGCTCTTGTGCTAATTACCGTAAGTTTTTATAAAATAGGCGTGAGCTATTGGCAACATCGATCTTCCAACAGTTAGTATTACAGCTTCAAAACACCATTTTAACACAATTACAAGCTTATTAAAGTCTGCAAATCAGATGGAACAACATAATGTAAGTATAAGGTTTTATTTCAATATTTCGACCTTTCTACACCAACCAAAACAGTCGACATTTTCTCACTTGTCAAGTATATAAGCATGATTGTTGAAAAGCGACGTTAAGGACCTATTTACAGCTTATTGTATTGGGTATGGGGGTGTGGGTTGTGTAGTGTGGGGGGGTTTAGAAGGAATTTGTATAGGTAGCTGTTAATCACTGTTAGATACTTAATTGCATGAGAAAATGGTGGTATTCAGTTTTATTTTAGTAGATGAGGCCCTCCCTATATAGCCTTTGTATGAAACCAACATATTAGAACATAAAAACAGGTGATTCATTAGTTGTGCTTGAGTATTATTTTTTCTAAAAAATAATGAATTATCGACAACGTTGTGTATTTAGTACTGACAACTTATTAATTTATTGTTTTTTATTCATCATGTTCATACAAGTCAAGTTTGAAGTATTATATACTGCTATAAACTATATAATGTTCAGTATACCAATGATTTTCAAAGAGAACTTTACTCGGGCCACAGATTATATACATGAGTTAATATACAATTATGGACTTTTCAGCTGTTATACATGATGTGATATGCACCAAAAAAATCATTATTGACCGAGGCGATACGATTTTTTGGTACATATCAACATCATGTATAACAGCTGAAAAGTCCATAACTGTTTTATTATATAACCCTCAATTTACAATTATATAAAACAGGTCAATATCAAAAAAACAATTATATAAAACAGGTCAATATCAAAAAAACAGGTCAATATCAAAAAAACAGGTCAATATCGCTAGATATTTTTTCTAAAAAATTACTTTTTAGCCAATGAAAACGCGTCTATTTATAGGTTATATAATAATCGGTTATGTATCATTTATGTTCCGTGGCAAAAAACAATGTTTGTTATTCAGCGATTAGTTTTTTTTACATTAGGTTTGATTGTTTGGAACTTTTGTATACCGCTATTTACGAGGGCTATGACACCACCGAAAGAAAAACAATTACAAATCCGACACCAACTACACGACCCGGATTATTTTGAATCACATGATTTCCATACCAACATTTGATATTGATGATATGTCCTTTTTTTTTTTCAAACGACAAAGAGAATGTTCAAAAAGGATTCAGACAAATATTAATTGTTTCACACACCGACATTTTCATGATATTAAGGCAACGGATGCAGAAACAGCTAGACTGTGTGTCGACGCGATATGCTTGAGGTCAATGCGAAATAAGGTAACATATCACCTCAAAATATATGTAAATAAAATCTCCGAGCCTAATCCTTTCCCAGAAACGTTGTGTATTTCTAATTAATCAGCGTTATTTATGTTATAAACCCGAAGATAGTTTTTTTCGGACTTCCGGATTAAAAAGAGACATATTTGTTGAAGCCCTTCAAGCAAACGTTTGGAGACAGTTTGAAAAGACCCACAAATTTAACATTACAGATAAACAAATACACACGGAAAAAGCCTGTCAACTTATTTTTACCACCGTATCTAATTTAATTTATTTGGGATTAACTTATACAATTATAATTCGCAAGCGTGGTAATTTTTAAGGTTCCCATTAGTAGATGCATAATGTCATACTACTTAGTGTGGTTTATGATATAATCATATTGCATCACCACTAACATTCTTTCCAAAACAAATTGAATCTAATTTAGGACGCCATACTCAAGTTGTCTATTAAAAGTTAACATCGTTACGTGTCTTTCACAAATGAATCCCAAGTCAGAGATAAATATCATCAAACAGATCCGCATTTCATTGATTGCCTTACAAAGCAGATGTTGGAATATGCATCGACAAAATTAGAATAGATTTATTTTTGCTATCCATCTCACTAAATCCTGGCTATTTAACAGTTTAATATCGGGGACAGACATCTGACTTTCAAAATATATCCATAGTTCACGTCATTCTGGGCGTATTGCGAATCCTTTGTAAGCAATCACTGAGTGGCGGCCATCTTTATTAATTTACTTTCATCAAGCATCTCATTAATAAAACCCACTCTTTTCTGCCATTACTTTGTCAAAAAAGGAACCTCCAAATAGCTCTAATAATAACAACGATAGTAATGATCATGATAATGCTAATATAATTCATGTGACGCTGGTGGAATATGAAAAACGAAAATCAAAAAACAATTGCGTGACACTATAATATAGACAGCCCGTCAACATGTTTTGTGTCGTCAAGCTAAAAAGAAGGCGCAGTGAATAAACTGCCGTTATATGATCATGATCATGATCATGCAAAAATAATTGTTTTGATTGACTGTATTGTTGACGATATTGGCCATGTTTCAATGTTATACGTCAAGAACATTAAGTTATATAGTTATATAGTTATGTAAGCAAAACAAAACAAAAGCAAAACAATCGTAACATGTATATGTTGCATTGACCGAAAACGGAACACTTTTATTGAAATTGGCAGCAATGAGATGAAAGCTCTATTTGGAAATGTCAGACGCAATTTTACAATGCCAACTAACTAACATGTTCTGTATGCTGCCAAAAATGCAATTCAATAACTCGAGACAATATAGGAGTTGAACATTAATACGTTTAAAGGGAATAAAGTTGTCTGGTTTTGGGATGAAGATCGATTGCTTAACTTAAAAAACAAAAAACAAATTATACTGTGTCTAGCGGAGTCAGCTTTCCAAGGCATTTTAAACATGTTTTCATATATACATTATTAAAATGCAGGGTTTAATTATAATAAGGAAACTTTTTCCGAGACGGTAGGCCTGTGGTATATTAAACAAACGAGCGGATACAATTGAGTGAAAAAAACAAAACACACATGCCATAGAGTGAAAGATTTCCTTACAATCGAACACAGTATCTAACTAATATACGTATTACATTTTAACCACCTTGATTATAATTTCAAGTCAGTTGTTATTATATAAGACATTTGTGTGTTAATACGTCTTCACTCCGTCGAATGAGACTTAAAACCGAAGACCCCACATACGATCAAATTCACCACAAACCATGTACCCAAAATAGTCGACGCCTAATGGCCAATATTGGTGATTATATCTTGATTAATGTGCTGGAGGGACTATAAACCTTCGAAAGCCCCACTCACAATTAGTCTCCATTAGACAAAGACATTACATACTGGTGATCATGTATGCATAATTCATTGTTAAACCTTCTGTAAAGTATGTGTCTAGTGAATTCAGCTTTCCAAGACATTTTGGTCTAATCAGGAGCAGCGGGTGTTAAACGATTAGGCTGGATGCGCAATTTGTACAGAGAATATTAAACTGCTGACATGTTATTTCACGTGAAAGACTTATTTTCAATTAAGTGTGTTTTTCTTGCAAATTACAGTCTTGCTGATCAGACACTTTTCAATCTATATCCGGTATTTATCTTGCAAATCATCTTTCTAAATCACTTATGTTTCAATTGTGAACAATGAGTTCAATTTCCCAAGAATTGAGTGACGCTCCTTGAAACATACCATGATATACAGATGAAAACACATAACCACAGCGTCTTCTAAAAACGTATCAACCCGTTTTGTGGAAAGAACAATATATATATTTATCGCAAAGAAGCTTTATACTATTCTCAAAACATATTCAATTGAAATAAACGCGATTATGATCACCATATGTTAAGTGGCTTTACCTTTTTAGACACATCTGTTATAAAGCCCAATGTCTTTTCAACACGTTATAATTTGCATTGTAATGCGATGGATTGAAGACCGCAACATTTATCCTGCACACATTTTGAGTGAAGACAATGTATTAACGGATTCATATTCATAAAAGGTTGAGTATTTGTTTATTGCTCACATTGTTTGATTACTTCAACATGTTGAAACATTCTTTATTGTATTGTATGTTTCCTGGAAGCAATTTTTATCATGTTTTATTCACGATCAAAGATGCAGACGCTAACCAGATAAAGTTTACAGTCGTTTATGCTCACGATAGATAGATATATTTATCAGTTGTGATGTATCTGCATTTTTAATGTATATTATAGAAATTGAATTATCTTTTTTAATTATCCAAGCCGTTTGTTGTAAACATTATCTCTAACGACATACATAATCATCTATATAATCTATATCCCACTATCTTTGTAGTATAATGCTTCAAATAACAAGCTATATAGTTGGCGCAAATAGAAGTTAGATATAATCGCATGACACATTCTTTGTTCGTTTAGTAAAACGTTTAATAAAGTTATAGTAAGCGACGGGTTCGACGGTCGAAAACAGGTCAGTCTAAATTGCTCTGTTTGAATTCTGTCCACATGGCCAAATGCATAACATATTTGTATGAGTTTATGACATGACTAGCCAGGTTTTCACCATAAAATGACAAGCCAATGATCAGGCTTTAAATATGATTTGTAGCATGGTCACAGACAATTCTCTTTGTTCCGACACAGGTGTAAATCGTTTAATTGAAAATAAGACCTGTCAGAATAACTGTGAGAATAACAGTGAGAATAACAGTTAGAATAATTGAAAGAGAGCTGAAATGGACATGCTACAAAACAAATAGAGTATGGTTTCTCTCGTTGGTTAATTTAAACACCTCGATGGGCTACGCCCATCTCGATGTTTAAATGAACCAACTCAATGAAACCATACTCTATCTATTACATGACTAGCCAATCATCAATTCAATTCAATATTTCTATTGGCATAACCTATTTGCATAACCTATTTGCATAACCTATTTGCATGTTTATTGCCTGACACATCAGGTATTCACTTTGAAATAATAAACTCATTATGATGTTTTCATAATGAATGACAAGCCGGATCTAATTATCAGTGTTTTCAATTACACTACGAAATGACAAACCAATTACTAGGTGTTTACATATAGCATGCAGGGTCAGCTTAACGTCTTAACTCAGCATAGACGTTTGTGAACCTCAGGGGACGATAACCACATATTATAAATTTGAATTTTTATTCAGTTTGTATAATTTTCCTCTTATACTTATTTACTTTATGAGTACCCACTGCATCATTCTTTATCGCATAACTTACGGTGTGGGGGTGGAATAACTCCATTTTATATTTTCGACATAACCACTAGTTATATAAGTATGAAAATAAGCCTAGTATGCGCTGTCAATAATGACTATGATCCAATTCTCACGGTTTATGTCGGTTTCGCGTGTTAAAGCGACAGGCAAATGCAATAAAAGTCGACATGTGAGTTATTTGATAATATAATCTAACATTCGTTCTCATTCATTGAATTTATTAAACTCGTTATCAAAAATTATATAATGCTCGGCAAGAACCTCGCCTTATATCATTTTGCCAACACGTTTAATAAATTCAATAATGAATGAGTA
This sequence comes from Cyrtodaria siliqua, assembly GCA_037043455.1. Lineage (NCBI taxonomy): Eukaryota > Metazoa > Mollusca > Bivalvia > Adapedonta > Hiatellidae > Cyrtodaria > Cyrtodaria siliqua. The sequence continues at coordinate 6,982 of JAWPHD010007987.1, read as the reverse complement.
CTCATGTAAGATCCTCTATATAATACTTGTTCTAATGCAGCTACACATTTATTATACACGTTTAACTTTACAACTTTACTTTAATTTACATCTTTACCTTTACACCTTTACATTTAAAGACTTTAACTTTACAACTTTTATTTACACCTGTATATGTACACCTTTACCTTTACCCTTTTACATTGACATCTTTTGAATAAACCTTGTTATAAGGTGTCATTTGAATAGCATTATGTTATGAAGTACACTACTTTTACAAGCTTCATTTGTACACCTGTATATCACGTTATAAGGCGTACTTTAAACTTTCATCTCTATACAATGTTAAACGGTTGCACTTCAAGATTGTATCTGCATACTGTTATACCATGTTAACATGTGAAATTCTAACTTTAATCTGGATATTACGATATAATGCATTTCACCGACGTGGTTGCCAATGGGAGAACCTTAAACGCACCCAATATCACAATTAGCGCTCCGCGGCGTAGCCTCGAACCCGAACATAATTAAAGTAAGGCGACTAGTAAATACCGACTACCTGAAGACAATCCGTATCGACATTTGTTCATTTTTGCAGAGCAACTACTTAAGTCTAAACACATTTCTAATTGAGTAATTATTTTGAAAAGGCTTATAATTAAAAAAATGTAATCATTACGTCTATATGTTGTTAAATCTAGTATATACTGATGACTTTTCAATGGATATCTAACATATTTTATGAAGTACTGTTTAACAAACTATTCAATATATTAGATGTAAAATGTGTTCATGATTATACCATATTAGAAGAAATAACCTGCTTCATTAGTAGGTAGTTAAATCAAGTATATATATACTGATGACTTTTCAATGGGTATTTAACATATTTTATGCAGAACTGTTTAACAACCTATTCAATATATTAGATGTAAAATTTGTTAATGATTATACCATATTAGAATAAATCACCTGCTTCGTTAGCGCAATGTAAGCTTAATGTCATTAATTATCCTTGACATTGTAATGATTAATAGAAATAGATTATGCAAGTTAAAACAGTGTATTTTGTTTTGAAAGGAACACGGCAGTTGGTATTTTGCGATGGTTTAATTACAATGTTTTATAAACACGATATATTCACCAGGCTAATTAATGTTTCATAAACACGATATATTCAAATTAACGTACACCAGGCTAATTACTTTGCTAAATTTCATTTTAATGTCGTCTGCTTTCGTTCAAATTCTTCAATGTGGAAACAATCTTGGATTATTTTTGTATCGGCAATAATAACAAGTGTATTGAACAAACGAAATTCTAGTAAGTGATTCTATTACACGCTGTTTCTTTTCGAAGTATTTAGAAATAATACGACTGATACAACTACTTGTAGTATGATATTCATAGTTGTTGGCTACCTTCTGTGAATGTCTTGTGCGACTTTGTAACTTCTTTCATACCTAGTACATGTATCGCTAAAACGTTCTGAATTAATTATAAAATTCATTACATCTTTTTCATCTATATCAGCACGTGAACTGCATTCCGAGACATATTGGTTTTGAAAATCCATAAGAAAAAGATATTCATCAAAATGCATTTAAAATTACATTTTGTTAAATGCCTTTTCCGAATGCATTTATGGTTGCAGCATTTAACTTACTATTTTTGTATGTTTCCAATTGGATAACAAATTGAAAATATCAAAACAAGTGAATGAAATGTTTAATTCCCATCGACATGCACTAAATGTTCAGTTTGGGTAAATAAAAATGAACTTGATATCTTCAGATGCATTCATCGTTAAGGATGCATTTTATTCGTTTTATGTTCGAAGTCTGTTTGCATTGTTTGAGGTAATCGAAAAATTAAGGGACTATTATGAAAACGGAAGTAATGTGTAAAAGATGTGACAGCGACGATCCAATGCGACGTTGCTCTCTTTCAAATGGGATAACTGCCAATTTATATGATGGCATAAATAGGCCAACGTCAGGAAGAAACAAATAACCAGAATAATGAAATATAACTGTTTCTAACCTTAATTTACGGAAAAGTCATTTGTTGTTTTGGTTAGATTGATTGCTTGCAATGTTTCAGTGAATAATAAGCCAATACATCTTTTTGTAGGCCATCATAGCTTCTATGTAGTATTACCTATGTAATTCATCGACCACGGTCGTTTATAGTTCATTTGCTCTTTGTTTGTAGTACAGCGCGAATCTACGGTGCCATTGCATTTGGGTGCTGTGATTTCTATAGGACCATTTTTCTCATTTTTATTTGATTGTGTTATATATATGTCCTACGTAAATGTTTTTGAAAACGTTTGCATTATTTTAGGACAACGACGCACGTGCTCGAACGAGAACCATATGGTTTTGTTCGCTTCAAAGTTTAAAGGTGATGCGCTCTGAAAAAAGCTGAAAGAGTTATCAAAATACCATGAAAAAACAAAGGAGATATGACCTATTGAACATTTGCGAAAAAACATAAAATGGAGGCGGACATCTTGGAACGATGACTTCGTTGCGCCTTTTTACCATATATGTCATATTTACAAAACATCGTTAAAAGCAAAGAAAATCACTGCAAATTGATTAAAAATAAATATATAAAATTAAAAATAAATATACAAATGTAAAATGTATACATTTTATGCTCAGCCTTTTTTTTTCATTTGTAGTGATTTTCTTTGCTTTAAACATATTTTGTCACTATAAAATATATGGTAAAAACACGCGATGACGTCATATTTCCAAGATGGCCATCTCCATTTATGTTTCTTTGCAAAATGAATGTTCAATAGTTCATATCTCCCTTTTTAATATCCTTTTGATAATTCTTTCAAGTTTTCCAGAGCCCTTTTAAATAAACCGTTTTTGAAAATAGTGCATCATCCCTTTTAACATAACAATGACCAGGTTTTGCAATGGGTCTAAATGAGTTAAATGGAACATATACCCTACATAAATCGCTATGCTAGTATGAGTTACCCCACGCAACAATTGAGGGATCATTTCGAAACTGTCAAGGCCCTGCCTCGGAAACAAGTTTTTCAATCTCAATCTCTAACACTTCTTAGTGATAAGTCAATTAGAGCACACTGTTAACAGAAGAACACGCACTTGCCTATGATATATATTTGAATAGACGTATAAGAGTTCGTTGCGTTGTTTTTGAAGAAAATTAATTGTTGTAATGCACGCTTTTGTATTACTACAATGGTTTACATATGTTTAAACACATCGAAACCTCTAGGAAATTACAACGAATCTTTCAATAGTTATGGTAACGATGTCACAAACCCGAATTTTCCGATGAATTCGCTTTCGTACTACAATAGTTTTTTGTATATTTCAAACACATCGAATCCCTTTTCTAGGGAATTACACGAATGTTTTGATATTTGTGATAACGATATCCCAAAATGAGATATAGGGTCCTATAGAAACCACAGCGTCCGAACGCAATGGCATCGTAGGTCCGCACTGTACTGCAAACAAGGACTTGAAAATACAATGAAGCAGATAAAAAACAACAGAAAGGGTGGTGAAGACAGGTTTACCGACTTGGAACGGTCAGTAGGCAATAAGGCCTACTGGTTAGCTTGAATCGATTTTATATGCGCACAATCCTCGCTTTAATCCTGTCTTCAGCGCCCATATAGACAAGACGGTGTAAACAAAACTACATCCCATCAAAAGGAATTCTCTAACAACAAAGTCCACATCCTGAGAAACTAAATAAAGAAACACATACAAAATAATAAAACATCTGAGGATGTATCCAGAATCGTACTGAACAACCATAGTAGTTGCAGCTAAAAAGAAAACCAATCTAGGGTACGACCAGAAAACCCGAGGGACGAAAGCTCATGCACCTAACTCCCGTAGTTGGGGTTTCAGTAGGTAAAATCATAGAGTCCCAAGAGGTAGTCCAGTCAGCGCACAAGTGAAAAGTGAAGCGTAATGACTGACTGTAGAGGGGTCAATCACTAAACATGCAGTGCGCTGTAAAACCAAAGGGTTATATCTTTTTCTGACGAATTTCCTGATTACATTTGTAAAGCGGTCAGGAAACCCGTCAGACCCGTTTAACTTTCGAAGTTTATAGACCACATCTCCATAAAATGAAGGTTGTGTTATGCCTAGTCTCAGAAGTGTCTTAAGGTTGGTGTTGTACTTTTCCAGCAGACCCATGTTGCGGCGATAGAATTCAGAGAAAGATCTACGTAGTTTGTGATAACGAAAACCCTGCTGAAGAAGTTTACTTGTAATAACTTGATTTCGATCATTGAAGTCTATAACATCATTACACGCTCTAGCAAATCGAATGAGCTGGGAGATATACACCCCGTATGAGGCAGCACGGGGTACATCTCCATCCAGGTGTGGATAGTTAACGATGTTAAAATTGAAATCATCTCTCTTATCATAGATTTTAGTATGAATACAATCATTTGAAATCGAGAGATGAAGATCGAGAAATGAAGATCGAGAAATGTTGCTACTGTATCCGAACTGATGGCTTTATTAAACGTGAGCTCTGGTGGATAAATGTAAGTAACCATATGAGCAAAGAACGAATTATCAATATTGAGTATGTCATCAAGATACCGAGAAGTATTATTAAAGGCATCAATAACTTCACCCTGGCTAGCAGGTGATAAACTCAACATAAAATCTCTTTCATAGCAGTACAAAAACAAATCTGCAACAAGTGGCGCACAGTTAGTACCCATAGGAATACCAACAACCTAGCGGTAAATAGTTTTACCGTATCTTATAAAGATGTTATCCAGAAGAAAAGATAAGGCTCTGGAAAAATGAGTATAAAAATGAGATATAGGGCCCCACAGAAACCACAGCGTCCGAGCGCAAAGGCACCGCAGGTCCGCACTGCACCGCAACCAAGGACTTGAAAATACAACGAAAGAGACAAAAACAACAGAAAGGGTGGTGAAGACAGGGTTATCGAATTGGAACGGTCAGTAGGCAATAAGGACCACTGGTTAGCTTGAATCGATTTTATATGCGCACAATCCTCGCTATTATCCTGTCTTCAGCACCCAAATAGACAAGACGGTGTAAACAAAATTACATCCTATCAAAAGGAATTCTCCGACAATAAAGTCCACATCCAGAGAAACTAACTAAAGAAACACATACACAAAATAATAAACATCTCAGGATGTATCCAGAATCGTACTGAACAACCATAGTAGTTGCAGCTAAAGAGAAAACCAATCTAGGGTACGACCAGAAAACTCAAAGGACGAAAGCTCATGCACCCACCTCCCTTAGTTGGGGTTTCAGTAGGTACAATCATAGAGTCCCGAGAGGTAGTCCAGTCATCGCACAAGTGAAAAGTGAAGCGTAATTACTGACTGTAGAGGGGTCAATCCCTAAACATGCAGTGCGCTGTAAAACCAAAGGGTTATATCCTTTTCTGACGAACTTCCTGATTAAATTTGTAAAGCGGTCAAGAAACCCGTCAGACCCCTTTAACTTTCGAAGTTAATAGACCACATCTCCATAGAATGAGGGTTGTGATATGCCTAGTCGCAGAAGTGTTTTAAGGTTGGTGTTGTACTTTACCAGCACGCCCTCTATGCGGCGGTAGAATTTAGAGAAAGATCTACGTAGTTTGTGATAACGAAAACCTTGCTGGAGAAGTTTACTTGTAATAACTTGATTGAAGTCTATAACATCATTACACGCTCTAGCAAATCGAATGAGTTGGGAGATATACACCCCGTATGAGGTAGCACGAGGTACATATCCATCCAGGTGTGGATAGTTAACGATGTTAAAATTGATCATAGATTTTAGTATGAATACAATCATTTGAAATCGAGAGATGAAGATCGAGAAATGTTGCTACTGTATCCGAACTGTTGGCTTTATTCAACGTGAGCTCTGGTGGATAAATGTTAGTAACCATATGAGCAAAGAACGGATTATCAATATTGAGTATGTCATCAAGATACCGAGACGTATTATTAAATGCATCAATAATTTCACCCTGGCTAGCATGTGAAAACTCAACATAAAACCTCAATTCCGATGATTTCATTTGAAAATCAATCCACTTAATCCATTACATTATGGAAATACACGAAATCACACGATATAAATCCTTGATAGTTTAGGTACCTATTTTTTAATACAGAAATATTAGCACATGTTAAAAGTGTTTTTTTTTTTTTCGGGTGAATATACATACAAGGAAGAACTATAAAGTTTGACGCCGCCATCGACATGGAATTGCTAACTATCAGCTATGGTAAATGTCAAACAGTTTCAGCTGTATACATATAAGGTTGTGTGAGAAAGGACGCAAGTTCAGACGGATGAACTATTACTGCATTTGACCAAAAAAAATCATGAATGCGTCTTTTACTGTGATATGAATTTAGGGTCCATGAGCTCAATTATCATAAAACAATCATGACGGATTAGAACGTACACGTGCATATTTTTTAAAACATCACAAAACGAGTTCCAATGCGTTTATGTTGATAAACTATATGCTCCTCACTTTAGTTGCAAAGTTATGTTATTGTTCTATTGAAACATGAACTGCCCTTTGGAAGAGCTAAACCAATTTCAACATTAAGGCTTCGGTCAACAGTTGTAACATTCAGTCATATTACAGACGTACGTGTATTCAACGTTAGCATATGGAAATAGATACAGACATTCCATTATAATATATAATACTTCTCATGTACCCCAGTACCCCAGTACCGGTTAGGTATACTAATTATATTGAGAGTCGGCAACTATCATCAGCAATAGTTACCTTAGTCGGACCTTTGTAGGACCAAATTCAGTATAGTTTTACCAGAGAGAAGTCGTATACATACTGTGGTTCAACTAACGCCAAGAGAATGGTAGCTGTAGCTTGAATTACGAATGCTCGATTCGATCAAGAATGTTCAGTTAAGGCTTGAACTTTGTTTTAAAAAAAACATAATTGTCCTTAAGTTCTG